>NMRB01001635.1:19136-41799 GCA_002633025.1 Notospermus geniculatus | reverse complement strand
TACTTTTTAGGTACTTTTCATGGTTTTTTGACACAAAGGAAGATTAGTTATCGTTCTTTCATTGGCACTTTTCTACAGTATAAGGGAAATGAGGGGATCGAGTTATGGATGTGAATGTGTTTTGCAGCGGAAACAGGGTTTTTGCTATAATTTTGGCACTTTTCATGGGTTTTTCGACATTTGAAAAATCGCACTTTTCAAGGAAAAATGCTTAAATTTTAGCAAAAACCCTGTTGCCGATACAAAAAGTCGTCTATCTGGATCCCCTCATTTCCCTTATACTATTCCCCATTGGCTAGCAGAAACAATAAGGAGCCATATTCCAGATGAGGAAGAATAAAAGACATATACATTTGTTCAATATGTTTCGATTTCACACAGTGAACTAGGGATGCTAGTGGGTTCAGTTTATTATTACACTTGCGAACTATGTCATCGATATGCTGGTGGAAGTTAAGGGACGAATCCAAAATGACCCCAAGATGTTTGTGAGAATTACCTTTAGGTATTATCTCGTTGTTGAGACGTAGATGAGGAAGAGGCATGTCTGGTGTGAGAGGCGATTTAAATAGGACTTCCTTGCTCTTACTACCCTTAAAGTTTAACTTCCACGCGTTTGACCAGGCATTCAAGCGATTCAGGCCACTCTGAAGGAGCTCATTTGAGGCATCCATATTTTGATTACGATCAACAGGTAAAAAGAGGGCACAATCATCAGCATACAAGTAAAGTGTACAGTGTAGAACTACGTCAGCCAGATCGTTCACATAGAGCAAGAAGAGAAGTGGCCCAAGTATAGACCCCTGCGGAACCCCACTGTTAACTTCCCCTGGTTTTGACCAATCTGAAAAAGAATTGTTGACTTTTACTCTTAACTTCCTGTTGGAAAGATATGATGACAACAAGCTAACAATGGAATTTCCTAACCCATACGCCCTCAACTTATGAATCAGGAGGTAATGAGGTATGGCGTCAAAAGCGCCTTCAATAGTGAGCTTTCGCAAGCGCCCGGTTAGGCCATACGACAACGTTTATCTATTGTTTGGGTATACCCACACAATAGATAAACGTCGTCGTAGGGCCTAACGGGGCGCTTGCGAAAGCTCACTAATGTCCAAAAAGACACCACGAGTAGCCATCGAGGAGCTGCGGTTAGAAAGGATCATGTGTGTAATGTGAATTAACTGCTTGGTGGTGTCGTGACCTTTTATGAACCGAGATTGATATGGGTATAGTAGACTGTTCTGCAATGCATAGGATGATCTACTGTCATATATAATGCGTTCGAATATTTTAGATAAAGAATTCAGCAACGTCACAGGACGATAACTCGATATAGCTGTGGTAGCACCCTTGTTTTTAAATACTGGCACAATATTGCCAAGTTTCCAACAATCAGGAAATGTTTTCGAAGTAACAAGTCTATGAAAGAGAATGGCAAGTGGACCATCAATACTCGACGCAACCAACTTTAACATTCTATTGTTTATACCATCCTCGCCACAAGCTTTCGATATATCCAGATTCGTTAAAATTTTCTTAACGGCTTCTCTGTTAAATGCTATATAAAAAATGTGAAAGTGAAGAATTAGGCCTACTTCCTGCGGCGCCACCGGTATCAGGACCGACATTCCACCTGGCATCTGCCCCCCCTCCCGAACATTGCCCCTCCAGCATTTACCCCCGTTGAAGCTTTCCCCAAGTCATTACTGGCAACCTTGTCATTGTCCTCAATCGACGGAATAGCAGGACTGAACTTCTTACCCATGAGCTTCTTAATTAGATACCAGTAGTTCTTGGAACCAGACTGAGATGAGCAAAGCGACTCCAGCAGGTTATTTCTATAACGTTCCTTGGCCTCAGCCACAAGGTCGGATACAACACGAGACTGGGACTTAAATCGACGACCGTTTTCAACACTATTATTTCTAATGAACTGCTTATAAAGTTTGTCCCTTTTGTTAATAGCTGCCTTGATCTGACGGTTGAACCAGGGCATGTCGTTTGGCTTGATAATTTTAGTTCGGTGAGGAATATACTGCTGGAATAGGTTAAAGAGTTTGTCGCAAAATGACCTTGTAGCGACATGAACATCACCTTCATTAATTAATGCGTTCCAATCAAAATTGGATATACTTTCATTTAAACCGTTAATATCAACTTGGTCATAGCACCAGATCTGCTTAATACCCGGAGAATCAGCAAGTACATTCTGAGATATAACTTTGGTGAGGATAGTACTGTGATCGGACCCACCAATAGGAGGTATTACTTCAGATGATGTCAACATACCTGGCGAACTGCAGAAAAGAAGGTCCAGACATGACCTACTAGATGATGTTATTCTAGTCGGCTCATGTATGATTTGAGTAAGGGAATTGACAAGAGATGATTGGTAAAGACGATCTCCTTCAGTAGAATCACTGTCCTCGGACCACCACATACTACTACGACAGTTAAAGTCGCCTCCAATAAGTAATGTCCCACCCTCCTTGGCTGCATTACCAACACTACGTTCAAATGATTCCATGAACTGATCCCTAACCAAAGCAGACTGGGATGGGCTTCTATAATACAGCGCAAAGATTAATTTGCTATGGTTAAGCCGCATTTCAAACCACATATTTTCAAATCTGTCGTCCTCAAGATCACGCCTGCGCTTAACTAATAGAGATTCGTGTACATAAACGACGGTCCCACGTCCCTGAAGACGACTAAAATTAACACTGATTTCATGATAATGTTCGATGTTAAAATCTTTAACGTTAAAATTGGTACCAGTCTCACTGATCCCAGCAATGTGAATATTCTCTCTGTGGAGAGTCAACTTTAGGTCATCAAATCGACTGCCGTTGTCGGCAGTCAGGCTGTTGATATTAGAAAAAAGAACATTCAGGTGTGTCGCATTCGGACCAGGGTTAAGTTCAATGTCATTCGAGAGTCTTAAGAGCTGGTGAATAATATTCGGTTGCAGGGTCTCAAGCGACAGGGGAAGCCAAAGACCAGGAATGAAAAGTACTGAAATGCACGATATACAGATCATGTTAACCACAAATTTCGGGCAGAACATGTTCCTCATATTATTTGTAATGAAGATAATAATCGACAGCGGAATTAAAAGGATCAACAACTGAAAGAAAAACAATCCAATCAAACACAGCATGATGGAAGGATCGATCAGAAACATTGTAAGACCAAAAAATAACAACATACACATGGCGGATAGGCTAGGAAAAGAAAACAATGGCCCCAAGGAGATCTGAACGGAATTATTGATAACATGCCCACCAACTGACACGAAGTGATAGAAACACTGGAAAAGCCCGACTCTGGCCCTCCATAACTGAAGATCAACCGGCATCTAGGTACGTCATGAAAGTAAGAAGGGTAGCCGCCACGATCTCGTATAGGAATGTGTAAACTGTAAGAATATAGGTGAAAACAAATTCACCAACGACAGTGTGGGAATCGTTTGTCAACACCACAAGCTGTGTTAAGTAAAACACATAATGTTGAATGAACAATACAAAATATATAAGTAGTGCCATGGCAAGGATTACCATAATCGCACTCGAGATCATGGTGTGAAATAGGGCTGAGCAATGCTCATGTAAAAAGGGTACACTATTACAAAGAATAAATAAGAGGACAGATACGCAATGGCAAATTAATATTAACTGAGACACTCGATGATACATGGAAGTGGAAACTTACGATTAAAGTGTACAGAACTGCCATTAATGTCCAGGCGATGCGTGAACACAGGTGGTCAACTGAGTTGGCGAGAACGATATTGCTTAACAGAGAAGTGTTAATAATCAGTAGATACACACTTGAATAACACATATAAGTCATCTGAACTATGAGAAGGGGAAAATTCATGCAGGAACAGCAAAATGACAAACAAACTAACTAACGAACTGGCAAACCGTGAAGATTAGAACTACATGTATGGGGCCGATTTCACAAGGGGCGCCCAAGACCCAGACGCGCGCAACCCCACCAAATGCACGCACCTCCACCATGCATTTGACGAGGCCACACGCGTCCAAGTCCCAAACACCCCCGTGAAATCGGCCCATGATGTTTAAGCATTCATCATGACCGTGTAACACAAGCCGATATTATCCATACATAAGTTGGCCGATTGACCAGTAGGCACAACATTTCATCAATTCCAATAACCAAATATGACACTTAAGATGTTACAAGTTGGTGTACACGGCAAAGACAGAGGCCTCACATCTCGGGGAGGACAAGGGTATATCCAGAGACCTCTGCAAAGCTAGATAGGTGATCAGCTACAAAGGTCATGCAGCATTAAGCTGGGTCCCTTTGCAACCAATCGGGTAGATCCTCAGTATATTTACAAATTGTCGGTTCATTCTTCTTGTCAACCTTGAAGAGGATCCTACCATCGGCGCTCCACACACTGTCAAGGGCACCAGCTCTTCGGTGCTTAAGAAGGCATTGGACAGTGAGGAGACGTCGCTTGGTAAGATCCTCAAAGATGAAAACCGGTGAACGCCCCTTCAACTTAGCACGGTTCTGAATGACCTGGCGTCTCAAGTTGTATGCAATAAACTTACAGAGAATTTGACATTTTCCGTTGTTTACACCCGAAGACAAGTGCGAGCGCGAGATGTCCTTGCTTGACAAATTGACTCCCAAGTTGGACATTACAAATTTGACCACAAAATTGTCAGTACCGCCAGCGTCCTGAATCTCCTTGTATTGGACATTGCAAAAACGAACCGCATTTCTCCTACCGTACTGCTCCAGTTCATCGTAAGAATTCGAGACTTCTTTCCTGAGACGATTTAACTCCAATACCAAGTCCTGCGACACAGGTCTCTGCTGCTGGATTACGTCTTTCAGCTTATTGACATCTGCATTCAGCTGGTTGATTGCTTTAGATTGGTTGTCGATCTCCGACTGTTTTATGACGAGAAGGTCACGAAGCTGCTTGTTCTCATCCTTGATGGTCGAAACCACACTGTTGATTTTATCCTCGAATCGCAGATTAGCATCGCGCATCTGCGCCTTTATCGCGTCAGTTATAAGAGCAACAACTGCCGGTTTGGAGATCGTCTTGACAATCGTATCCTCGATTGCAGAGGACACCTCACTCACTGACACCGCGGATTTCTCAAATAAATCTGGCAGTGAAGATTGTCTCTTAAGAGGCGGAGACGCGCCGGAGTCAGAAGGAGCTCCTTTACGCTTACCACCAGAGTCTTCACTCTGTGGTGTTGATTGACTCATGGCAATGCCCGACGCGGTATCCTTTGTGGTTTTGGAAGATTGCGCGCCTTTGTTCTTACCTCTGGTCATATTAGCACAATGGTAATCGGCTTATATGACCCTCCACGATCGAATGGTTTCCAGCAAACACACGGCGATCACCAGTGCACGTATTAGGTCAATGTACTATAGTACAGGGAATACAATGTCAGCACACTGAATGCCCGGGGATCCGGTCGCTTCCAAACTCAAACCGCACAGCAAACAACTGCCAAGTCTACCAAATGTTCATTAAACGTACTCACTAGCTTCACAGACAATTCATTACACTAGTCCATCCGTCCGATTGAGGATTCAGACCCTAAACTAAGAGAAAAACGAGTTTCAAATTGCCACGAGCCCAGGAGCACAACCTACTTCGCCGCCATCTTGGTCAATCTGTAGTAGAGTATACCGTACGGGATACGGTAAAAAAAGGCACAAAAAATTTCGAACTGAATTGTATCAGTCACGCTGACTGGCTTGAAAAAGATGCTTTTGATTGCGATTTCATCTCAAACCATTTTAAGCTAATTGCACCTCATACATGCCATACGGCACCGATGATTTCGATTTCTTTTAGGACATGGCTGCATTTCTCGTCCCTTGCCTCGGGCTTTAGTGACGTGATAATTCTCTCCTCGACCCGAAGCCTGCTCTACGCGGCAAATACTCTAGAGATCGGTAGATTGAACATTTGTTGAAGAATGACCCCCCCCCCCTCGACAATGAGGAGGTCGCCTTTTCTCCACGGAAAGATGTCGCTGCGACCGTATCAGGCCTTTTCATTGTCTTGAGGATGTAATCTCCGTGGCAATGTGAGGTGCGAGCATGAAGCCACAACAACGTCACGGCAGTGTGACGTTGACGTTCCGTACGACGTCACAGTGGAAAAGTGGATACGGTCGCAGCGCCATCAAATGGTAGAAAAAATTAGGCGACCTCCTCATTGAGCCACCCCTATTTTTTGGAGGTAAACGCAAAAGGAATTTCCAATCGGCGTGAGTGAGTATAGGAAGCCTTCATGCCACATCCTGGCGAAACTCCACCCTATTGGCCTCGGCGGCTTCCACCAGAGTTTAGGCCCATGCCCCAACCCGTGGAACTCAATCCCCGTCAAGGGGCAATCTAGAGTTCAACCTCCCCATAATAGGGGTCTCTGCTGTACTATAGGTTATACTATCCACTTCCTGTTCAGTGAGTTTCATTGTTTATCAGTTCTTTGGGAAGTTTGACCTTGACCTCTGACCTTGACCTTGACCTATGATCATCAGGGTCATTGCATAATCGAAATTGGCATCCTAAACATCCTAAATATGGGTGTTATCAAACCTCTACTGCTACCACAGACACAGACATTTCAAATTATCAAGTTTGACCTTGCCCTGATCATCAAGGTAACTGCATAATCGAAATGGGCATCCTCAATAACCTAAGTATGGGTGATATCCTGTCTCTACCTCAACCACGGGCAGAGATATTTCAAGTTATCAAGTTTGAAAATATCAAAATCTCATGATATCTCAATCACCCGGACACATGATAGGCCGAGAATTTTAACATAGTCCTGTCTTTGGAAGCAGGCATGAATTACATGTAAGACTTGTTTCATGTTGATCAGTTGACAATGTGGCAAATTATCTCAAAACATCAAATTTTGTGATATCGAACATGGATATCAGGGCCGGATCCAGGGTTTAGAAATAGGGGGGTAAAACCCTGAGGGCGAAGCCCTCAGTTGGCGCGCACCGCAGGTGCACGCACCCAAAGGAGGGTCCGGGAGGCCTCCGGCGAGAAAATTTGAAAAATCAAAGCTCTGAGATGCGATTTCCCAGTATCTTAGACGATTTCCAAAAAAATGCAGTAAAAAAATCATTGCCCCTCAAAAAATAGGAGGGGGGGGGCACGTGCCCCATGTGCCCCCCTCTGGATCCGGGCCTGGATATCACCATGACCCCAACATCTCAGATCAAAAGTAATCAGCTTATTTGATTCCTAGGGTAAAAAAACCTAAGGGTAGAACTTGTTTCTATTGCTCTAGGTGGAAACTGGTTATAGGAGCCGATTTGTGCCATCACTAAAAGTGTGATGTACAAAATATCAAGTCTGACGATGATTACATCAATGATGGAGGCATCTGAGGTTGAAAATGATCACATCACTTTTTCTGCCTGTAAGTGATGCTTCTCTGTTCGATAATTCATTTTTGAGTTTCTGAACAGTCGACACTTTCCATACTCTGCCATGTTGCAAACAGTGACACTAGGACTTATAGTACAGAAGAGCCACCTGGAGGTGTAGTTTTCCCTGGATAGCCCCATTTATACCGTACATGTACACGTATATCCCTCACACCATCAGCTGAATCGGATCCAGAGGGAGTTTTAGGCCTATGTTCCCGGGCCTACATCCTTCTCGAACTCCAGCCCGTTGTTTCTGGTCGTTCTCACCAGACACGTTCAAACCAGAGTACTAGGCCCATATCACTAAACAAAACGACATCCCCAGCCATTGGCCCATGTCGCCGAAAATAGTGGAATCGGGATTCTAACCGGGGTGACAGGCCTATGCCACATCTCAATCGAACTCCATCCCGTTGGTCCTGATTTAGCGACATCTGCCAATGTTTCCGTTTGTCAGGGTTTCCCCTTATTGTTTGGGAAACAGATGACAGGACTGTCTGTGTGTCCCCTATTGTCAAGTTGCAGCTTATTCCGTCAGACAATGGGTCTTATGAATAAAAACTAGTAAATGCTTTTACTTGAATTTCGCAGTACAAATGCGCTAGGCAATGCTGTACAAATCTGAAGTAAAAGCATTTGCTACCCTTTAATCATATGACCCATTATAGGATGGGAAAACTCAGACTCGCAGATGGGGAACATTCAAAAACGTCACATCAGTCGGTCTCACCAGCCGGGTTACAACCAGGGTGTTTTCCCTACGTCAAAATGACATGCCCGCCGTTTGCTGCTGTTGCCGAAAACAGCTGAATCGGGTTCCAAACGGTTGGTGGGCCTAAGCCACATCCCTATCGAACTCATTTGCTGGTCCCGGTCGGTCTTCCGTACGAAATCCAACCTAGGTCTCTGTAAACAATATCCCCGGCTATTGGCCCCAATCGCTCACCCAAGATGAATTCCACGAATTGACAAACGATACATAGACCGCCCGTCCGGTTTAAATTGAAGCGAATGACAAGATATACCGAACGGGTCGACGGCTACTAGTCACTGATTGTCCCTGGTTGAATTATAAGCAAGGTAAAATGGCCAGGGACAAATATCCGTCCAACAGCAGCAACCCGGGCCGTAATAATAATCGTTATTCATACTGGGCCTATTTGACCGAGCCTTTGGAATTTCAATAAGAAATAATGTGAATAACAATAAGGCCTAAGTGGGCTCGGGATGACGTTCCGAGCTTTTGGCGATTACCGCAGAGAGCTAGCCACAAAGCATGTTTGCCCATTCAAAACTAAACTATAGTGCACAATACAATCAATAATAATGATGCAACGCAATCAATGTGGTTTGCCCCGAGCGTGTGCTTTGTGACGGAGAACTGCTGAATATTCAACACTTGGTCGGTATGAAATACGGAAGAACACGTGGAAGATCGAACTTGGCTAACCGAACAAAATCACTGCAAACGTCCCTCTGTAACTTTGTCCCCCCTACAGATCCATGGGATCCGAAAGCTAGATTCTACTCAGAAACTAATGTGCTTCAAGATGGCATAGGTGCGATCACCAAAAAATCCCGAATAAAAAATCACTTTTTTTGATGAAAATTCAAACTTTCACCAAAAAATCAGTTCAAAGGACAGCAAGATAATTTTGGTGTAAGAAGGTGCCAAAGCAATTGTTATCAATGGAAATAAAAAGAAAAATTGTGCCTCGCTGCTATATTAGGAAATATTGAATTTAGTAGCTGTCTATTTACTTTTGACTAAGGGCGTACACCCTTAGTCAATAATAAATGCCCAGCTAATTTTCCGGCATATCTCAATGAATATATTTCATAGCCACGTTTTCTTTTCATGCGCATAATCTAGGGCCACTAGGACACCTTTTAACACCATAAAACTTGAAATCATTACACAACTGTGTTTTTGGCAAAAGTTTCACTGTTTCACTTTGAATTCAAGATTGCGATTTGTGATCTGTGGGAAAACTGAAAGAGCTATGATCTTGCAATTTGGAGGGATAATTCTGTGTTTGAGACCAATTTAAATGGTACAACAATCAATAACATTTGAAGTAATTTTTTAAGACAAAAGGATTTAAAACTCTTCGTATACAAAGAAATAATTAATTGTTTTACATGATATTTGTCATATGGATTTGGGTGGCACTCATTTTTATGGTAAGATAAAAGAAACAAGAGAAAAATGTCATGAAATGTTGATATTCTGTTTTTGAAATGCAAGAAACTTACCATGTAGTTCTTCTGGAAAGGACTGGTCTATTGATCCTTCTGGGGTGTAAGGTAGCCCTACAATGTTCCAGCATTAATGGCAAAGAATTGCTGTCTTTGTTGTCACACCTATTGTATGAACAGTCTTACATCAGGCCAGCACCTAGCCAGCACCACAACTCCATAGGCATTCAGAATTAGAGTTACATAACTTGCCTTTCCTTGCAGAGAAGTAAGGGCAGGTTGATGACCATTCAAAAGAATTTTTGTTAGAAAGATTACCTCATTGAATCAGTTTGTAGTGCTTCCTATGCAAAAATCACCACCCCGTTCAGATGAATGGTTGAACCCAAGTTGCCACAAAAGTCATCCAGTCATGTTATGTCACTGTTATGACTTTATTGACAATGGCAGTCAACAATAGGCCTAAGGGTCTTCAGAGTGTTCATGTTCTTCCAAATGAGTGATATCAAACTACTTTTGTGACTTTTTTTGGTACTTTCATTGAATACAACTGGATTATTTTGCAGGTAGGTGACACATGGCTCATTCGCGAACCTATAATCCAAGTTTTTTTAGAAATATTTTGGTTCTAATATGAAACTTCAAGGCTTCAAACACCCATTGTCTTAAAAAATTACTTCAAATGTTATTGATTGTTGTACCATTGAAATTGGCCTGAAACACAGAATCATCCCCCCAAATTGCAAGATCGTAGCTCTTTCAGTTTTCCCACGGATCACAAATCGCAATCTTGAATTCAAAGTGAAACAGCCCCTTTTCAAAAGGTTTTATTGTTCTTACAAATACTGTTTTCATGGGGAATTATACTTATGTCTACTTTCTTTCCTTGCTACATTCATTGATTACAGTTTCTTTATTTCAGAATTATGTAACATAGTTCTTTATTTCTCAGAAATACAGTGGTTCAAAAGTTTACATACACTATACATTAGTACTTGTAGCATTGCCTTTTACTGACTCGGACATCTAGAATAAGCATCCACAAGTGTCTCCCAATACTCTTGGGGAATTTGGGCCCATTCCTCTTGACAGTAGTTATGTAACTGAGTCAAATTTGTTGGTGTCTTGCTCTGACTCGTCTGTTAAAGCTGAACTGCGTGCATAAAACCAGGGCCTCGCACGTTTTTAGCTCAGCTGACCAAAGGTCAGCAGAGCTACATGTAGTAGAATAAGTATTCAGTGGCGTCACGTGTCAGTCCGTCACCCCGTCCGTCAAACTATGCCCGACGTTTTGTAGCCGTAATAGCTAGAGACTTCAAATTTCATCTGAAGGTAGCCCTGGGTGAACTCTCCTCGGAAACAAACAATTAGCGTGATGTAACACATAGTAAGCTCTCCAGGGGGCGTTTCCCGTAAAATGAAATATGGCGATATCTCAGGCCATATGATATATTTGTATAAAAAAGTGATAGGACAGATAGGTTTATAATTTCTACATCAGTTCAAAGGGAAATTAATGTCGGATCTGTTCACCAGGGGGCGGTATTCAATAAAATAAAAAACAGGGGTATTTGAATTTCCCGCACTTTGAAGTTCCAAAATATGCATGAGTAACTCAGTAACTGGTGTCCTGTCCCACATAGCCAGTGGTAACACTGATACAGTGTTGAACCTTAGCTGATAAACATGGCCACCATGCTTTTATTTCATCACTTGAGAAGTTCAACATGCTGTTATAGCCTGACTAATCTTTCATCAGGTAAGGTAACATACTTCAACTCATTCTTTTATGTGTGGCAACAGTCTCAATGCCTAATTGGTAATTTAGGTCATTCAAATAGTTATATTTGAACAGTCTATGTGAGCATGCATTGATTGATAATGATTAACCTTGCCACCATAAATTAGTGTTGTGGTCTCACTTACCAGTGGGGGCATCCAGTGTTGATATTCATATCATCTTCTACTGCAGGTAGGGCTGCAGTATCATTGGAAACACTGCTATTTTACTTATGTGCCTTAAAGTCATCAAATTCATGACTTTGAATTTAAAGTTCGGGGACAGTTTTCAGGCTAGAGCATGTGCCTACAATTTAACTAAATTACGCCTAAAAATCAATATTGTCAGCTGAGCGCATCGCCCATGGGCGACTTGTTAAAAAACGCCCGCGCCACAGCGCGGGCAGTAGGCCTACCTGAAATAACTTGGGACACGGGTCGAGTAATGATCATATGGCCGAGGTTATGGTCATGATCATGTGGCCGAGGTTACAGGAAAGGCACAATAGGGCCATGACACGTCAACATTCGGTGGTGAGGAATATTTGTGAGGAGTCTTCCGCTTGTTTTGGTTTATATCGGCTACTTTTGACTATCAGGATGTGTAAGGTGAGCATTCATAGTACTGTTTTCCGTCTTTTTTCATTTCGGCCTCGGTTCGCATATTTGCTAGGCCTAAATTGGGGTGTTTTTGTTCGTCCCTTAGCTCAGTGTGTGCATGCATGTTCCGGAGGCCTATGGATAGGCGGGGCCCGATAGGTGAAACATCTGGCAAGTGAATGTTGTAGGCTAATTTTTGAGTCTATGATAGTCGTGTCAGGCCTAGACGTATAACCCGCTTCTCTTGTTTTACTACAACTCTTTCCCTTTTCATGAGATGGGCGTGTACTGTCTGTATAGCCTGTACATACCGATGGCCTACATGGGCTTCTGGTATGTAGGCCTACATGCACATGTAGGCCTACATACAGCGTGACTTCCACTTGTTGATGGTCAGGACGCAAATAAGGTGCTGCCACCTACATGCTTGGGTACTCTATCATGTTTGGAGTCCCACTAAAACATGGCGGATGTCCCAGGTTATTTCAGACACTGCCCGCGCTGTGGCGCGGGTGTTTTTTTAAAACGTGAGAGGCCCTGGTTTTATGCATGCAGTTCAGCTTTAAGCTCATCTAAAAAGTTTTTAATTAGATTTCAGTCCGGACTTCACGAAAATCACTCGAAAACCTTCCCCCTGTTGTCTTCAAACCATTTGTCGACTATTTTTGTTATGTGCTTTCGATTGTTGTCATCAAGAATCTTGATGTAATCGTCTTTCTTCATGATCCCATTGATCTTCTGGAGTGTTCCCGTGCCGGATGCAGAAGAAGCAGCCCCAAAGCATGATGCTAACACCACCATACTCGAAGGTCGGGATGGTGTTCGTTGGGTTGAAGGCCTCGCCCTGTTCACGCCAGACGTACTTCTGGTCATTATGACCAAAAAGCTCCATTTTCATTTCGTCAGACCTCAGAATCTTCCTCCAAAATGCTGATTCTTTGTATTGATGCTCCTTTCCAAACTTCTCTCTTGATTTTTGGTGCCGATCATTGAGCAGTGGCTTCTTCCTTGCGCGGTACCACTTCAGTCCATGTCGACGCAGAATACGCTTCACCGTAGATCCTGACACACTCAATCCTGCATCTTGGAGATCCTTGCCGAGCTGCTTTTTTGGGTGACCTGTGGTTGATTTTCGCATTTGCACTAGTGTCTGTTAGTTTTTGGGGATCAGTTTCCCGTTTCTTTCGCTCCTTGGCTTCGTCAATGTGGTCCGGAGGTCCTTTTACTTCCTGACGATGGTATATACGGAAGCCCTGGGTACCCTAAACTGGCTAGCAATGTGGCCTAATGAGGGGCCATGTCGATTTAGAGGAATCAGAGGAATCGGAGGAATCAGAGGAATCAGAAGAAAATACACTCTACAGCCCATCAGTCACACACCATCACACCGCTGTCTTATGTTCTAAATATATAAACACGATCACGTGGTTATGTTAACATCATAATAGCTTTAGTGGAACTTCAAATTCGGCCCTTTTCTCCTAAAGTGCTGGCATTGGGCCCTCAAGTCATTAGACTCTCTTATCACCAACCTCTATGATGATGAGTTTATTATAACAACTCAATAGCCCAGGAAATGTTATGAAATAACTATTCTGATAATTTTATACTTTATCTTATGGTTATTTTCTGGATTTTCCAGCTCGATTCCTCTGATTCCTCCGATTCCTTCCATTCCTCTAAATCGACATGGCCCTAATGAGGACCCTTTCTTGTGAAGGTCTTAGCTGTACTGTTTGGATTTTCCCATCTTGTCCAAATAGTTCTGACTGTAGGAAAGGGTGAGACAATAGGGAGGTTTCGCAAGCACCCGGTTAGGCCCTCCGACGACGTTTATCTATTGTGTGGGTGCACCCAAACAATAGATAAACGTCGTCGTAGGACCTAACCGGACGCTTGCGAAACCTCCCTACTATAGAAATGCCTTCTCATATAGCCACTAAGGGAGGTCCCGGGTTATTACATAACTGATGTGGTGACCAATGACCAGTAAAATGACTGCAAGGTACCAGTCATCAATTTTTCGAAGATTCGAGGTTGTGTTTTTAGAGTTTGACTAGGTGTATGTAAACTTTTGAGGCACTGTATTTCTGAGATCGAACAAATTATGTTACATAATTCTGAAATAAAGAAACTGTAATCAATGAATGTAGCAAGAAAAGAAAGTAGACATCTTAAGTATAATTCCCCATGAAAACAGTATTTGTAAGAACAATATTTGAGTTGAATATTTTTATGGTTTCCGATCTCAAGATCGGAAACCATATAGTGTTTGGTCGTGGTGTCTGTCTGTGTGTGTGTGTGTGTGTGTCTGTCTGTCTGTCTGTCTGTTCAGTCTGTCACACCTGTAGCTTTGTTCCTGCAAGAGCTACAGACCTGGAAATGTGACCTACCCCTAGGTTTCATGACCTGAGCTACAAGATGGAATGAAAATTTCCAGTCTCCGATACCTGGTTCATGGTGAAATTGACATATCAAAAGTTGAGATTTTGTCTGTCACACTTTTGTTTCTTGAATAACTTGTCTCCGACGCCAGGTAGAGCACTAGCAACAAGTTCCTTCCCTATGTTTATGGCCCTTGGCAAGATACTGGCATCAACAAATTTATTCTCCAGTGTCAGCATCATAATGATATTGATATATCAAATTTGATATTTTGACATATCGGGAGATCTGCCACAGTAAGTGACTTGAAACTGGTATCACAACATCATTGCTCATCGACGGATGTTATTGCAACAGAAATTTTCAGTTTGCACCTGCTCGGTCGCATGATATTTGCTGATATCATGGTGAGATTTGATATTCAAATTTGATAACATGACATAAGTCAGAATCTGGTGATGGTAGAGACCTAAAACCTTCACCTACACCTAGGTTATCAAGGATGAGCTTTCAGATTACGCAATGACCTTGAAGGTCAGAGGTCAAGGTCAAGGTCAAACAGTTCTTAAGCGCAAATCTCATCGGAATTTCAGGAAAAAACGAATTAGAAGCCTGAATTTACCATCCCCGATAGGTTTAATCAGGGATCCTGTCCCAGTTATGCAATACTTCTCAAGGTCAGAGGTCAAGGTCACAGCCAACCATCACAAATAACATGAGACAGAACCTGGTGATGGTGGAAGCCTAAAACCTTCATCTACACCTAGGTTATCAAGGATGAGCTTTCATTTCAGATTACACAATGACCTTGAAGGTCAGAGGTCAAGGTCAAACAGTTCTAAAGTGTAAATCTACTCAGAATTTCAGGGGAAAACTAATTAGAAGCCTGCATCCCCTATTTGTTTAATCAAGGATCCCTGTTCCAGTTACGCAATCCTTCTCAAGGTCAGAGCTCAAGGTCACAGATAACTAGCTCTACAGTAGTAAACTTATCATCGGAAACCATAGACATCGCTCCGATGTCCTTTTCTTGTTTACCAAAGTGTATGTAAACTTCTGACCTCAACTGTATGACATCGTGAAGCAGTTAATGAAATTTCGATGGGTTTTCTCAAGGGCGTGATACACTGGTGTACCATCTAGTGTTTCTGTGCGTGAATTTCCCCTCATTGTCTCGCCTTATTGAACAGTCATGTTCTCTCTAACTGTCTCTTGTCAATATATTCCCAATACAAAGAAGGAAACACTGAAAACGGTTAACATTGCCAGATGTTACAACCGCCGCGAACGGTCATAATTTTAATAATACGATTTTTTTGGAAAGTTTGTTTCAGTGCCTGACCCCTCATGGTCAGCTACCAGCCGTGGTTACACTACATAGAATCCCCGTGTTTTTTGCGGTCACACCTATAAATTGCCGGGCTTCAAGAAACCCGTGTCTGAAAAACACGGGTTTTTGGAACACGGCAACCTCGCCGTGCTTTTCGAAATCCCCGTGTCTCGTTAGTTCCTTAGCACGGCGACAGATGGCACAGCCATTAAGTGACGTCGTTTTCGCGCCTCCAACAATGTGGGCCAATACAGAAATGACTGAAGAGTCAGTGCATGCAGCGCAACTGTCGCCGGGCTACTTAACTACAATGGGTGAGGTCAAATGTTTTAGTTGAGGGCATAAAGACATCAAACCCCTCCATGTTGCTTTTTACATAAATCGACAGATAAGGGATAGATTCATCATAGAAAGGCAAGAATAGTACGATATTTCCCGACGCCCTCGACTTATGCAGCATTGATTTCCAGGATCCCAAAATTTTCGCATATGTATCGCAAGACCTTAAAATCTTCGTTGGAGGCATAGCCTACTCCCAATCTCAACTTTTCGATGCCTTTTGGCGAGGGCTGCGACGGCGAGTCGGAGGACGCCATCTTCATCTTCTGTTTGCATAATTAATGGGGTCTAATCAATATAAAATTATTGTCTGCTTGCCATCAAGACCAAATTTCTGTAATTCGGCAAGCTACTCAACGCGGTGTAATAATCCCCTCCGAGCTCGAACGGTTTTTGGAGGGCTTAATTTAGGTCCCCGTCACAAAATGTGAGTAGTGTTGACGGGCACCGGGCCTCAGGAGAGATTTTTCACAGCCGGGCTAGACCCGGGTGAATTCACACCACTGCGTCCTCAATCGGCAGCTTCAAGCAAACAGGGATTCCGGTTTAAAAATAGTGCATTATCGCCGAAAAGCACCAAAAAATTTCAACTTGGGAACGAGTTTTTCGACCTCCCTGCAGCCTGTATTGTCCTCCTGACTGGTTATTATCAACCATGACGAATTGGTCTACATAATAACGTTGAGATATTCGCAAAAAAGGTTTGTCTTATTGTTTAAAGATCGGGGAAATACCCTCTGGCATGGCCGAAACTTGCATTGTCTGTGCAAATTTTGTCATTCTCACTCGTCACACGTTACAGGAACTCACAAATGACTGACGTTATTATGCACATTTAAGACTGCACTTTAACAACAGCCGACCAGAAACAAAGTACACGGCGTAATTACTTCTGCAAACGTTCGCCCGAAATGAGTGAATATGTAGTAAAAAGCTAATCATATGCAAATTAGTATCGTCGTCATAATGATCCGATTAGCCAATCAGATCGCGGAGAATTGCCAGGCGACTGGAGTGCGATGATTCCAAAGATCTATTGTGTTCTAACAGTCGTGTACAGGAGAAAGAGACCGGATGTACATGTACAACTAACTTTTGAACGGTTGGATTTACACCCATTAAATGTATTACAAACAGATTGAAACACGGTGCCTCTTTCGAAAAAGCATGTTTTTGTAGTTTTTAACTAGTTTCGTAATTGGAAACGGCGTTTTTATGTATTTTGACCATTTTGTTCTATATGAACAAACCAGAACATCTGTTTTCCTGTGTTGATAATTTCTTACGACCCTGTTGACATATTCCACTATTTAGTTCCAGTTTCAGTATGCACGGAATATTTCATGGTGTATCTTGTCTTTGCATCTAGGATGACACAGACTCGGAGCTTGAGCGAGAAACATGGACAGGAAAGCTGGACTTCTTGCTATCATGTATCGGGTATGCTGTTGGCCTGGGTAACGTTTGGAGATTTCCGTATCTTTGCTACAGGAATGGAGGGGGTACGTTTATACACAATAGTATACGTAGGTTACTTTCGTAGGTTAATGTCGTCACAGTTGGGCTACTCTTAACACAAGACAGCGCCGTATTTCAGTTAAAAGGTGATGTTGGCGCCTCATCCCTTTATTATAGCCGTGGTTACACTACATAAAATCCCCGGGATTTTGCGGTCACACCAATGAATTGCCGAGCTTCAAGAAACCCGTGTCTGAAAAACACGGGTTTTTGGAACACGGGAAACTCGCCGTGCTTTTCGAAATCCCCGTGTCTCGTTAGTTCTTTCGCACGGCGACAGATGGCGCAGCCATTAAGTGACGTCGTTTTCGCGCCTCCAACAATGTGGGCCAATAGAGAAATGACTGAAGAGTCAGTGCATGCAGCGCAACTGTCGCCGGGCTACTTAACTACAATGTGGTGGTGTGACCTCTCGTCTGGATTTTCGTACACACGGGTTTGACACGGGTCTGGAAAAACACGGGTATTTCCAACAGGTGTAACCTTAGCTTATGCTGCCTGACCTCATGACTGCTCATTTAAACATGAAGTCCGGGATTGATTACAGCAGAAATATAAGCCAGTTCCACCTATCCCAAATTGGTGGGTTTTTTGAGACACGCGTCTTCCCCGTGCTTGAAAAAAAAACCGCCACGCGCTTACAGCTATTTTCAGTACATTTCATTAATTACTAAACACGGCGAGAGAGGTCTGGGATAGGTGGAACTAAGCTGTACTTCCACCTATCCCAAACCCACCCAAACCCCATGGCCTGCATTTAATTGCGATAGACAATCGCAGGTGTACTGTCGCAAATTAACGCAAACTATCGCAGACCTTGCGATAATAATGCAGACAGTCGCATATAATCGTGAAAGGGGCTGTTCGTTTTCGTCACTTGAGGAATCTGAGTTGTGATCCTTGGGAAAACGGAAAAATCTATATGCACTTGCAAATTGCAGGGATTATTTGTTGTTGCTGTACAGAATAATCGCTGCAATTTGCAGCTTCATAGCTTTCTCCATTCTCAACTCAGATTCCTCAATTGATGAAAACGAACAGCCCCTTTTCACGGTGTACAATCAACCTTGCCGTACAGCTGCGGGAGAAAGTTCCGGTCACATACGCTTGGCAAAGCTGAGATTCCAAATCACTATAACTGCCATGCCTAGGGCAAAATGATAACCCAAGGCGAATGAATTCACTAAAAAAGCCTAGCTGCTGCAATAGCCGCCAGAAATTCGCAGGAGAACGCATGGAAAATCGGCAATTTTAAAATGAACTGTACGGCTACGGGAGAAGTCTAATTCTCCCGCACTTCCCGTGCTTTTGGAAATGTTCAAAAAATTAAACCTTGTCGCATACTTACCACAAAGCAACCGCAGATTTGTCGCAAAATATCGCACAATGTCGCAAAATAACCTAGAATCGCTTCTAAGACATCAAAACACTCCAAACAAAATTCACGCCCCGTTCATTAATATGCAGTGAGTCTTTTTTCGCGCCATCAATGACCGACCAATCGCTCGCTGTTGCACGCCTGGTCACTTTCTAGCGGTCAATGTGAATTGGTCGATAATCACTCGGGCGAATCTTCTGTGTGCAAAATGCCGTGGTATACAGGGTGTTCCGAAAAGAATGAAAACAGCCCAGAATCAAACAACGGTAGGCCCTACTTGTGATCGGAGCCGTATGGGGGGGGGGGGAGCAGAAATCAATCCTTTCATGACTGATAAGTATAAAGTTCACGGTAAGCTTGGGTCAAAGTGTACTTTTCCAGAACGTAACCGACTGTCATGACTGTGGGCAAGTCAAAGGCCCAGGATAGGGTCATTGTGTTGTGTTTTAATGGAAATTCTTTTTTAATTGTCCTTATGCAATGGGGACCCTAGGCCACTGCCTCAATAGGTGTCACTAGTGGTTGAAACTATTGAAATGAAACTGACATCCCGGTCCTGATCAATTTCCCCCACAAAAGGTGTCCATTGTATAGGACCGGGTTTCGGTGTGCTGCCCTCTATCGTAGTAGCTAGGATCCCCATTGCACGCAGCTTTTTCTTCAGAAATCTATGCGTTGTCACTGAGGCATCCCACCAACTGATTTCAGTGTCTTACACGACACCCTGTATACCTCTTATCAATGAAAACCAAGTCGGCATGTTTTTGAATACCCCACGAAAGATCAATGACCCTTCGTCAAAACTCATTGTAATAGCACCTTATTAAAGGCTTCCTTTACATAGAACTATACGGTATACGAATACTGCGGTTAACAATGGCTTCACGGTCGTGAATCCACTTGAAGCCTTTGTTAAATGGCGTTTTCGTATACCATATACTTCTATGTAAGGGAAGCCTTACGGCCCTATTCACAGGCCTGTCGCAATGCTAATTGCATGACTAACATGTGACTTCAACGTGGTGGAGTAGGCGTCACTGATCGAAAATTATGCAGTGATGTCTTAGAAGCGATTCTAGGTTATCGTTAATAACCCCAAACATTATCGGTACTTGTCGAAGACTTAAGCCACTCTCACGTGCGACAGTTGGCCTGCGATTGTATTTTTAGCTCAGCTGACCAAAGGTCAGCGGAGCTATTCATATGACTAAATGGCTCAATGTCTGTCTGTGTGTCAGTGTGTCTGTTAAACTGGCACATTTCGCTATCGTTAGGCCCAGGGGCATTAAAACTTGGTGGAGTGGTAGGCCCTAGGCAGGGCTTGAAACAGCACAAAAAAAATCGCGATTTGACCTACATTCTGCTCGCCAGGGGGCATTTTCCGTAAAATGAAAAATCCCAATTACTCAGTCCTGAGAAAATAAATCAAACTGCAATTCACATATTGTGTTGCTTAGTTTTCCCCTCACCTCCTATAGGGGTCAGTTGTTTGAAATTTTTCCACCAGGGGGCGTAATCTGCAGAAATGAAAAACAGAGGTATTTGAATTTCCCCCTCAGCACCTGAGCATGCTCAGTGGATATCATTGATAATGTCACCATTGTATGCTGTGGAGATTTGTGCTTCTTGCAGGAAGGGAATTGAGAGAACAGCCAATTCACTGCTTCTCAATGTGCAGGGGGGCATTCTGCTCATCTAAGGCTGCTGTTTTCATGCTTTGGACTTTACAACTTTAAAAAGCCTAGGCCAATTTAATCAGGTAGGTGCAACTGTAATCAATTGAGACTGAGTGAATCTAGTGATCTGAAAGACTGAATGAGAAGGAACACACTAGCCTAGCCTACCCACAACTTACTACTAGGCCTACCACCAGCCATGCCAGCTCTGACAGTGAATCAGTTTGTAGGCCTAGGCCTGCAACAAGGACGGAGATCAGCTTAACTGGTCAAGGAAGGGCCTGCCTCCAGCTACTTGGCTACTTACTACCTAGGCCTACAGGTAGGCATTCTAGCCCTACCTGCGGTACCGGTGCGGTAATGTGTTCAATCGAGTACCAGTGTAACGTCGATCAGTGTTCCCCAAATTTCTGTGTTTTTCTTATTGTTTCCCTCCTGACGGATTAAGCGGCAACTAACCCAACAATAACCATTCTAGGCCGCGTCTATTGTTGGGGAACACTGAGATACAAAAACACTCACCGATGTTACACTTGTACTGGAATTAGGTACTGGAATCGTCCGTTTTCAATGTTAATTCTGTGGTGTAACACCTCTGGGTGTTCCACGTTTTCAGTGTTAATTCTGGGGTATTGTCTCTGAGTGTTGCACAATCTATTCAATGTTAATTCTGGTGTAACATCTCTGAGTGTTGCACGATTTCTGTGTTACATGTAGTTCTGGTGTAACATCTTTGCGTGTTGCACGCTTTCAATGTAAACTTTGGTGTAACATGTTTAAAATATTGGAAGTGTACAGATCTTTGTTCGACTGTGAAAATAAGGGCAAGTTAAAGACACTGCTCTGCAATGATATTTGATAAGGCACTGTGGGCTACCCGTCGAGGGTTTTTCGAAAAACCCTCGACGTTTTGCCGCCATTTTTCGAATCGATTCGCGAGGATTTTCGGAGCTAGTCAAATAACTATTCAGTGGCGTCAGCCTGTCAGTCCTGCAGTCCATCTGTCCAACTATGCCCGACGTTTTGTAACCGTAATAGCTAGAGACTCCAAATTTCATCTGAAGGTAGCCCTGGTTGAACTCTCCTCAGAAACAAAAAAATGAGCGCAATTTGGCCTCTATTAGGCGCACCAGGGGGCGCTTTGCGTAAAATGAAATATCGCTATATCTCAGCCCTTATGATAAATAGGCAGACAAAGGTGGTGGTATAAATAGGTTGATATTTTCTACATCAGTTCAAAGGGATGTAAATGTCCGATTTGTCCACCAGGGGGCGCTATTCAACAAAATTAAAAAACAGGGGTATTTGAATTTCCCGCACTTTAGTTTCTGACGTCATTGCCATTGGGAGTTCTGCACTTCACATGTTCAACCGGCTGGATTGAAGGAGTATGGCAGAACTAAACAATGAAACGCCAGGTAAGTTCATTTTACATCATACACACCCAACTAGACACAATGGGTGATATGAATAATGAAATGGTCTATGGACCATGTGCTCACCGGGTTGGACATAATAGTCTAATCACAGAGGGAGGTACATATCAGTTATGAGCAATCTGGGTCAAGTCATTCCCAAGTAGGACTTTGATCATTTTTGGGTTCATGCCACCTGGCGGCCATATTGGATGTCCGATTGGGCCGGAACTTCACATGCACATAAAGGTCATCTGCACGGGGCCACATGGCACATTGGAGCGCTTTGGGTTAAGGCATTCCTGATTTACAGCACTTTGATGATTTTTGGGTTACGCCACCTGGTGGCCACGTTTGAAGTCAAATCAGGCCGAAATTTGACGTGCATGTAAATGTCATCTAGAGGGAGGTAAATATCAAATTTGAGCACTCTGCGTCAAGCCGTTCCCGAGTAATAGCACTTCCTTGATTTTCAGGTTACGCCACCTGGCGGCCATATTGGATATCCAATCGGGCCGAAACTTGGTATTTTATAAGGTACCCCTCCAATGCATGTTTATGCAAGATATGAAGTCGCT
>NMRB01001634.1:134734-163321 GCA_002633025.1 Notospermus geniculatus | reverse complement strand
AGCCAGACCTTTACATTACATTACATGTAATCATTCATAGGCATTGATAATTAATCAATCATATTATTACTTGGAACGTCAAGTGCCCTCAAGCATCAAATTGTACTACCTACTCGAGAGGAGACATCTGTTCATGGTTTCAACATGTAGCATATTGGATAGGAACAGATCAATAAGTCATCCTTTTATTGTGTGACAACTCATTGGTATCCTCACAACTTATGCTATTAACTCGACAGCCCATCATTTTCAATCAGCAAGACTTTGTCGCCCAAAAGACAGGTGGTAGCTACCTTTGGTGGGCAGCCCACCAAAAAGAAGAGATGATGTGATTAGGCCTATGCCTACTAACTGTGGGGGCCTAGCTCTAGGCCTAGAGCAGAGGACAGCAGCATGCAGTCCAAATCCAACTAGGCCTACAGTTCATTCCAAATCCCAGTGGCGCGAGGTTTTCAGCCGATATCTCCGCAACGGCTGGGTCAAATTCAACATACCATACATCAATTAACTTGTCTTTCTTGCCGGTATCTTTCTGCTATCTTCATTTTTCGCGTAAGGCCTGCATAACGGATCCCTTTCTCAAAACCCATTTCATTTCGGTATGCTGTTCAGTGCAGTTTACACGTGCACGATGAATTGCGTCATTTCAAAATGGCCGCCATTTCGGCCGTAAACACGAACTGTGATTTGTGAAACAACTTTTTTCTGTCACGTTTTTCGGGAAAATGACAATGATGATGGCTATACCGCCAAGAAAGACAAGTCGATTGACGTATGTTTCATCAAAAATCGGCCCAGCCGTTGCGCGTTGCGGAGCTATCGTTGATAAACCTTGCGCCAATCGGAACTGGAATGGAGAGTAGGCCTGCCTACTGCCACTCGTGCTAGGCTAACTTGGCAACACCCAGCTGCTGGCTTTTGAGTCATCAGCTCAGCTCAGCTTCTTTTCAGGTTTTAGTAGCACTGCTGCATGCACTCTCCACACAATATCACATTCACATGCTCCAGCCGCACCTATCAGGCTGTGCTGTGTCTGTGTGTCATGTCATCAGTGGTCATGTCATGATGGATGATGATGTCTGCTGTGCTGTGCTGTGCAGAAATGGAAAAAAAATGATGAAAAAAAATGACACAGAATTTGGTCTCGCTTTACAGACCCAAATACAGCTTTTTGTCAATTTCTTCGTTATTCAAACTCACCTGGTCAAGTGGATTAATACACAAACACATCGGATCGCAACATTTTCCACACAAATCCGGCGTTTTACGAGAAATTACATGGTCTGATGTCAGAGATATTTTGATTTCTGCATCATTCAGTCCGGCACATCCGCTTTACACCTCGATCGGAGTAGCGCCACCTCGATCTGGGTAGCAGTACCTCGATTGACGTATGAGGCTGGAGGAAGGGCAAAGTGGCGGAGTAGGATATGGATCCACGCTCCTGCCTGTGATACAATACAATACAATACAATGACACTCCGATCTAGGTAGGAAAATCAACCTCGATCGAGGTATTTTCCACAATTTTCAGCCAAGTCGCCTGGTTTTTCACAAATTCGCACTAACTGCGCATGCTCCGCAAATTCTAAGTAATCTCAATGCACAGGCGCCATCTATACGGACAACTTTTCCAGCAGTCGAAGTACAGTTGACCAGCCGGTTTTTGAGATATCGTCTGCTTTTGTCAAGGTCACAATGATCACGTTGTATTTTGGATGAAAATAAATGAATTAACTCCTTTTATGCACACTTTTTAAAATGTTTTTTTCATAAGAAATGATGTTTTATCAAAAGGCCATCCAATGACAGTGCCCTTGTTGCTCCACCAGTGTCCACGGGGGTGTGTGGGGGGAGGGGGCGGGGGTCACAATATCATGATATCCCTTTCGCCTTTTCGATTGAATTGTGTCACCGAGTGTACTTTTGAGTAAGTAAAGCACCCTATGGCTGATTAAGAAAAAAAACAACTGTCAGGGAGCCTGTTATCCAGCCTTGAAAAAGTTGAGGTGAGGTTACCATGGTTACAACCCAGATCGAGGTGACTGACACTACTTCGATCGAGGTCACTACTCCAATCGGAGTAATCACGTCACGATGTCAAATTACCTCGATCGAGGGATGTGCCGGACTGTCATTGGAAACTTGACAACACTTTGTATACTCGGAGCACCGATTCCCTTTCTACCGTGGTTGGAATTTCGCACAAGTGCCGAAGACAGTTCAGCGGACGGGGCCACGAATGATTCGAGACTCGCATTGCACTCGACACAAGTACGGGCATTGACGGGGGGCGGGCACATAATTTGAGAAAAGCAAGGAAACATGAGTTACACTGTGATGATGCAGACTGTTGGTTACTAGTCCCATAATCAGATAATGATGGAACATCTGGGACTGCCAGTTACAGTCCTAATAGACTATATCACTCCATAAGAGCGCAGCACCTGACGGGTACTACAGCGTCACGACGTCCCGTACTCATTCCATGACATCTCGACTTGAGACAACGTCATGATCTCTGAAACAAGTGGAGGTTTTTCGAGTGACGTCACCGCGTTCAGAATGGGGACGGGACGTCGTGACGCTGTAGGCCTAGCTAGCTACCCGTCAGGTGCTGCGCTCTATTGGAGTCTATTGAGAGGCGGCCTCATTTAACTGAGGTATACAAACCACGTGGACCTGGTGCTAAGGGTTCAAGGAGTCAAAAGTACCAAATCATCCCGCAAAATATGGGGTTTACTGAAAATACCTCCTAGAATCGGAGAATCCATTTCAAGAATTTCCCACTAAACTGTTTCGCTACATACTGAACAGAAATGGAATTTTTTGTGCAGAGTACGAATATGAACATCCTCTATCAACTCTATCTCAACCACCACAATTTCATGCCTATCAACATCCTCCAACAGCAGGTTTTTACCTCGCTGCTCTTCATCCAACAAGGGGAAGAAGAGGAGCAAAGCCTTCTGTCGTGGGAAGGTCGCCAATGTTGCCAGTAATGTTATTCGGTTTCCCCTCGGAACAGAAACTCTAGTTGACAAATGTCATTTTCATTTCCATGATGATGATTATGATTGCACTGCGAGTGGGGGGGGTGGGGGTAGCAGACTTCCCCTTTGAGTGAAAAGAATCATGGCGGCGTACAACTCTTAGTACACATGCAAAAAAGTCATGGTAGTTCCACAAGCTAGTTCAACACTAAACAGACAAGCAAACGCAAAGCCAAGCACCACTTATAATTTTATTTCTTCTACGAGCTAGTTTAACAGACACACACACAAGGACACCACTTATGGTTTTATTTCTTCTACAAGCTTCGATTGACTTTGTCAACCGAGCTTAAAAAGATTTGGTTAGGGGCTTGAAATCGGACTGAGGGTGTAGGAAGGACATCAACAAGTTACAACATCGAAAAGAAAGAAGCAACACATTATTTTCTTTTCCATCAATTTTTTTTCATTTGTGTATTCTGTACAAATAATTTTACTATTCCACTTGTTTAGCTTCTGGCGAGCCTTCTGTCTCTCTCTTCAGCGATGCTCAACTTGACTCCCTTGCCGTGGGGTAGGGAAACCCATGGCTTGTTGCCCTTACCAATGATGAACACGTTGTTCAACCTGAAACAAAACAAAATCAAGTCCTAAAACCTGCCCCAGTAAATGATATTTCATGCCTAAATTCTATTCACATTGCATACAAAACTGCCTTTTTCATATATCTGTCAAAATGTCTTTTCCCTTGGTAATGCAAGGAACCAACTGAAATCAGATACATTGCGACCGTGGAGAAAAGGTTTTTCTTGGCCCCCTTTTGAACGCGGCATAAACCAGCCATTATGACACGTCTTCGATCGGGCCAAATCTTAGCCAGCCTCTCATGGCGCCCTCACCGGCAATTGTTGCTGTACTATTGCTGGCTGGCACAGATCAACAATCAGCAAGTAGACTTCTCTTTTCTCTACCACTCCATCTATCTTTCAACTTGCACATCACACCAAGCAGAGTGGTAGGTCTACGAAAAGTCTACACTCCCACCTCCATAGCCAGATCTTGAAAGCACTTACAACCCTGTATTATACGTACCTAGTGGCGAATGAATGTCCAAGAGAATCCTTAACGTGGACAATGTCGAATGATCCGGGATGCCTTTCTCTGTGTGTGACAAGACCAACACGTCCCAAGTTATGACCTCCGGTGATCATGCAAAGGTTGCCTGGAAGACAAGGGCAAGGAAACTAAGCAACAAGGAAACAATGCAAGAGACGACAATATTAAGGCCTACTTCGAACATCACACTTCTGCCCTGTCAAATTTGAATACATTATGTAGAATTGCAAAGCATGCATTCAATTCAGTAGTCATGGAACAGTTGCCACACTATATCATGAATGTTGTCCATTGCTGATAACAGGTGGCAGCAGTGGCCAGATCTTGGCTGTCTCAACAAATACCCTGACTGTCACTTCATACAATACTCAACGTCATCGTAACTGAATAGGCAACTTCAATGTAATCCGAGACATGGCAGAAGCATGGGTGGTGAACAAGGGCCAATTTACAACCGAGTTATTTCGCATGGAATGTACTTTCTCTTGGTAATGCCTTGAACAACTGCCAAAGGCCATATCCAAAGCGACCGTGGAGAAACCTTTTGATCTTGGCTTGCTTTTGACTGCACAAAAGTATTATTACTATAGCACAGCTTCGATCAAGCCATCAGTACCCTTAGAACACCATAAAAGTCAAACACAGCTCAAGCTACTAACCTGATTCGAATTTGATGAAGTTCTTGATCTTTCCAGAGGCAATGTCCACCTGAACGGAGTCGTTCACACGGATGAGAGGGTCAGGGTACCTGATAGTGCGGCCATCATGAGTGACGATGTATGGCACTCCCTTCTGGGCTACTCCCAGCTTCTTAACTTTGCACAGCTTGTACTAAAAGGAAAGGAATCCGATATAAGAAGTCGGCAAACCCAAGAAAATTGAGGGTAATTTTTGGGAACAGTGTCGACTCCAC
This sequence comes from Notospermus geniculatus, assembly GCA_002633025.1. NCBI lineage: Eukaryota > Metazoa > Nemertea > Pilidiophora > Heteronemertea > Lineidae > Notospermus > Notospermus geniculatus. The sequence continues at coordinate 158,299 of NMRB01001634.1, read as the reverse complement.
CAAGAATTCCACTATTTCTGAAGTCAAAGAACTTGGATTTCTACCTTGGCCTCCTCTTCTGTGATGCGATGAACAGCAAATCGACCTTTCACGTCATATATGAGACGGAAGTTCTCTGCCGTTTTCTCAATGGTGATGACATCTGGAGTTAGAGAGAAAATGCCAATGACCATACAGCAATCACAAATACACCATGTATCTCAAGTGAGCACGCTTTTCTCATCAGTATCCAACTGTTATGTAGCATGAAAGAAGGCAAAGTTAACAACTTCATCATACAGGACTGAACCTTACAAATTCCACATCATTCGACTATTACAGATTCTGAAACACAAGCAGAGGTTAGCTTTTTTCAATCACAGCGTTTATTGTGCCGGCAGATAATATTTTTAGTTATAATGCCATCTTCAGTTTGCACATGCGCAGTAACCAATTTTACGAACTATTTTTCATTCGGTCCAGGTTTAATGTCTATTGTGCCATTTACTGAGCCCTAACCCTAACCCTAACCCTAACCCTAAGGGAACTATCCCTAAGGAACCTAATCCTAAGGAACCTACATGTATCCCTAAAGGACCTATTCCTAAGAGACCTAACCTAAAAGGGTCCTAATAACCCTATCCTATAATATGACTAAAACATATGCAAACGGAAGACGACATTATAACTAAAATATTGTCTGCATAAACACTTTGCTTTTCAATTCATAACAAATACCACATGATCAGTCAATCATAGAAATGCACATACGAGCCGGTAAGAAACAATTGGCATTCATCAGTAACACACTTGTTGTCTCCATTTATTAGGACTGCACAGATAAATGAAGATGATTTGTACTCAGCAGGTTTACATACCCATGAATCCAGCAGGGTACTTCTTGTCAGTCCTAACTTTACCATCGACTTTGATGAGACGCTGCATGACAATCTTGGTACATTCATCGTAGGTCAAAGCGTACTTGAGACGATTACGCAGGAAAATCATGAGTGGCAAGCACTCGCGTAACTTGTGTGGACCACAGCTCGGCTTGGGTGCCTGAAATAGTGGTAAATAATAGGTGAAGGGAAACTACGGCTCATCAGAATGTTAGTAAGATTAGAAACTGATGGAACACCCCTGGGACTAAAGTTTACTCGGACGTCTCTGTTCTTAGGGGTATCCTCAATGAGCTATATTCCAGTACTCCCACGACCTTCACAAATATCACCAGCAGCCTACAGAATACAAATCTGTTTGCCTCCATGCACTAACCCCACACAGGATACTCTTTTACGTATTCCCATCAGTTCTTATCTCTTTCGTTCATTCACAGTAAAGGAAAGCATGAAAGAAGGGTAACTCTGCAACATAATCAAATCTTTGGCGAATTAACATACCAATTTTGCACACATCAGAATTAAGATGGAGTCATACTTACAAAGACACCGGACAGCTTGTCCAGCATCCAATGCTTCGGGGCATTTAGCCGCTTCAGATGCTTCTTTGGGCCACGCACCTGGAAGTGAGAGAAAAAGTAAGACAAGTTAATAGGCCTACTACTAGGCCTGTGTTGTCATGGTTGTTATTACTGTCAATCATCAGAATAGGCAGGCCTGCCCTACCAAACACGCAAGAAGACCTTTGGCCTAGCCTAGGAGTGTTGTGTGTGTATATAAATAAAAGCACATGTAATGCATTCTGATTCACTACAGGCGAGGCATGGTGGCATGCGCGCAGACGACACGGCACGAATGGAAGAGATCGTCAATCATCATCATGTCATGACGACATCATCCATGTCATCACAGTTTTCACGCTCTTCCTTCTTAGATTTAGTCTGAACTATTTACGGAAATTCTGGCCTTTAATCCGAGACCGGCGATCCGTTGCTTGTCAAACCAGCCGACGGATTAGCAACCTGTCCAAACGAATCAAAATTCCTGCGAGCAAACTCATGAACTGCAGTGAAGTCACTCGGCGTGCATGCAGTATTAAAAGCCTATGTACAAGGCGATGCACGCAATGTGCACTCAGAACTCGGCACGTCGGAATGAGGACGAGCAGAGGTGGTATTTTCATGACCGATTATCACCAAGCCGCACCACTATATGACAACTATATCGATGTATAACAAAAATATATATTTTCATCATTCATTTTCAAACGTTTCAATTGATTAACCATCCTACATGGATGGATGGAGACAGATTTATTCGAATGACATGATCTGATACTAACCATCTTGTATGGTCACGGAGGAAAAGGCCTCTTCCCACAATGCATTGCGAGAGGAAGCGGCTGGTTTGTACAGTGTGGAACGAAAAAACCGCGAAAAATGTGTTGGCGATTGTTTTAACTTATGTAACGGTGGGGAGCAGTTTTATTGGTAAAAAAAGTAAATCTGAAGAAAGCTGGATGAAAATCTCGCAATAAATGCCATCAAACTCTCAAAATTTTGATACTCTCAAATGCAACCATTCATTAGAATTTCGAAGCCTTTTCAGTTAGCCTCCTGCAAAATCAGGACTGTCTGAATCTTTGGACAGTTCGTTCTTATGGTTCCAGGTGCAATGGACGACCTCAATCGTTGCGCCTCATTGGAGAACGTCAAATAAGGGAACTAGACTGCCGCACCTGTGTGAACTCCACGCTCACTATGGGCAGAAAAATCCAAACTAGAATAGAAAATCTTTAATGGTTCTATTCACATCATCACGGATTAATACGCTTCGACAATAGCACCTGGGTTCGTCGGCGGACAATTCCTGCCACATCAGGGGCAGCGTCCTGCATATGACAACCACGGGAGACGGCAGAGTGGGGATAATGCTGCTTGCTTACCATCCCATTTCATCTCCAGGTTGCATCCCTCATATTCTTGATCTCACGGATGTGAACAACGCGCGCGCGCGAAGAGGCGAGGCGTGCAACAAATAGTGTTACTTTTGACCCCCACTGTGTAGCAAGGCGTGTTTCACCGTGGTTGCGTTTTTCACAAAAATGTACAATGTATTACATTTCGCCTGTGCATAAACCACTCGCCTGGTATCACAAGTACGACAGATCTTTTGTTTGATTAATTCATGTTGAATAATATGCGACATTTGTCCTGCAAACAAATGGAGCATAAAGTATGTCTAATGTATGGAATAACATTCCACGTCATCCTTTTTTTTAACTCGAAGCCAAGTCCAGTATATACTAGTCAGGCACGGATCCAGAGGGGGGCGGAAGGGACGTACGCCCCCCCCCCCTATTTTTGGCAGACCAATGATTTTTTTTAGCAAGAAAAATTCAATCACATAAAAAATTTGAGTATTTTGCTCTCAGATGCCAGGAAAATGCATCTAAAAGCACTTAAATTGTCAAATTTTCCTGGGGGAGGACCCCCAGACCCCCCTTTGGGCTTCCCACTTTCATTGTCCGCCGCATCCGTCAAGCTACGCCCCCCTTTCTGTCAACCCTGGATCCGTGCCTGCTAGTGTCGTTATCCTCTACTCGATGACGGAGTAACTCATTAATCACCTTTTTGCTTTTTTTACGCAATGTCATCTGAAACAGTCAGACGGGGAGGCAACGACGGACGCGATCGAGTTGCAGCCAATCGGAGTAATTCATTTCGTCACATGATGACCCGTCGAACTTCAGCGGTGGTTGACAGTCAACCACCACGTAGCCTACGGTCATAGGGAGTTTTCGCAAAGCAACCGGAACGCGAACGCCACGCAAAAGGAGATGCGTTCGCGTTAGAGTTTAGGCGAAAACTGACATTAGGGAGTTTTCGCAAAGCCCCCGAAACGCCAACGCGACTAACGCCAAATCCATTGTTCGCTGCTCTCTTCGTGACATCGAACAATGGGATTGGCGTTCGCGTTGGTGTTTCGGGGGCTTTGCGAAAACTCTATAATAGAGAGTTTTAAAGCCCCCGAAACGCCAACGCGAACGCCAATCCCATTGTTCGATGTCACGAAGAGAGCAGCGAACAATAGGATAGACGTTCGCGTCCGCGTTTCGGGGAAAACTCCCTAGTCAGTTGGGCACCCCGGGTCGTGCTGCGATATCAGTCGCAAGTTTCCTTCACACTCGTGCTATATCAATATATCGTTACTCAGGCGTTATGTAACGCTTAGTGATTATGCTTTTACTCCAAATGAATTTCACGCAACGCACTTTACAATTTAAAGTACAATAATGTATTGTCCTTCATAAAAAAAACAAATGGGAGTCTTAATTAGTACAACCACACACGGTGCTGCTTATTGTTGGCGGGTGTGGTAGGAAAATATGTCACCCATGAGAAAGTGTCGGCGGAACAAATATACTTCCTTCGCCGATTTTGATGTACGGGTGCAATCGGCTCGACTGGCAAATAAATGGAATGACAAACACTTGAATACTGCCACATAGGCTAATGCACAGTTCCATAAACAAATAGTTCACGGTATCGCAATATCGTGCTCTTGCAGTAACCGTGGTAACACCGCCCCTTTTTCACGGTGAATTTCCCGTCATGGCTGGGGGCAGATACGTAAAATAAATTTCCTCCATACAGCCTGATCGATTTTACCCCAGAGAGCAATCCTCATCCGTGCATCTCTAGAGTGTCTCATAATGGAAATGCAACATGTGCTTTTCCTTGCATGGTAGTCTCTGTCATCAACTAGATGCACTTTTGAGACCAACTAACCGACCGGCCGACCGACCGACCGACCGACCGACCGACCGGGATGCTTGGCTATAGGCGTTGTGCTACCCAGTACGGGACCAGGAAGATTGGCCTACGAGGCGCCGTACTCTGCCAGCTTGGGACAATTATCTGTTTCTTGGCACAATGCACTCATTCGCCTTCCTAAAGTCTAATGACGACAGAAACCACAATCTTTCGCGTGCGAAACGATGGCTGCAACATCGGTCTTTTTTCCAGACGGCCTGAGAATGTTACAATAGGGAGGTTTCGCAAGCGCCCGATTAGGCCCTACGACGACGTTTATCTATTGTGTGGGTATACCCAAACAATAGATAAACGTCGTCGTATGGCCTAACCGGGCGCTTGCGAAACCTCCCTATTGACGCTAAGGATACAACAACAAATAAAGAAGAACCTTTATTTAGAAATTATACAATTATAGATCTTCATCTCACTGGTATAAATCACACTTCTTAGATTGCCATAAGCTGTTGATCACTCCAGAGTCCATCAACAAAGCCTTCCCTTTTCATACTCCCACCCCGCTCTGGCCCTTGCCCTTATGGTGTAATTAAATCGTCTTTTGTACGACCAAAACAGTTACACGCAATATACAATAAATTCATCATCTGAGAGTTCACCTCCTGGACATTATAGAGTTTTCGCAAAGCCCGCGATTTCAACGCCATCGCGAACGTCTATCCTTTTGTTCGGTGCTCTCTTCGCGGCAATGAATGGATTTGGCGTTCGCGTTGGCGTTTCGGGGGCTTTGCAAAAACTCCCTATTGCTGTCAACTCGCGAACCATGGCCAGGGCACAAATTTATTGAGTCAATCCAGAGTTTTTCCCTAGTAGTTGCTATCCTTCTTGCGGGCATAAAACGGACGCCATATCCACATTCTGCTCAGACACGTGTTTTGGCAGGAGGAGATAATCTCCTCCTGCTTTTGGATACGGATACGGCAGACGCGTATTCCGTGAGTCCATTATAGTTTGGACCAAAGGATCTATGTATTCCACGAACTGGGCCGAAAAATGATAGTGACATTCTCATTCTTGATACTACCATGGCACATACTCCACAACCTCATCGTCCGAATTAAAGCGTACCTTGGTGGGCTTCCTCTCAAGAATGGTCTCCTTCACGTCCGTGTCACCAGGGTAGTGTGACGCTATCACACCGCTACCCATATCAAAACGTATCTCCACTCCCGTAAACTCACTCATACAAAGGTTCGCCCTCGCTATTTTCTCCGCCGCTGACTTTTTCTTTCGCCTAACCCGCGCGGCGGAAGACGCACTTGAGCTCGTCTCCGAAGTCCATGAACTCGACTCACTGGCCTCCTCAACGTAGGACACTGTCTCTTGTTTGATTTTCAGAATAGACTTCGGTTGTTCTCTCGCGCCGTTCATCACCGCGACGCCATTCGTCTTTGTCGTCTTCGAATCGTCCTGTTTCGGGTCACAGTCGGCCAGGTCCCGTTCTATCGGCGAACACGATGAACTGCCGGCGCCTGGACTTTCGGGCCTCCCCGCGTCAGCGTTTTCCCCTTGCATACCGGTATTTTCATTCCCTTCCTTGTTTATCACGACATCGCAACGCTTCGTAACATTAGCACCGTCCGCATTGTTCTCAGGAGAGTCCCGCCGCAATAGATTACACCTCGTCGACACAAGGTCTTTGTCAACACTACCTTCGCGCGACAAATCGGCACTTTTGAGTCTCCGATAAACAGCCGAGTCTATTGAACCGCGTTTCTTTCCACCTTCCTTTAAAAAACTCGGTTCTAGAGTCAACATCAACGGACTTTTAACATACAAACTGCTGTGATTTAGATGTCTACTTTTTGAGAACTGTTGCATGTAGTCCGTATTTGAATTTACTTGTCGGGTCCCACGTTTTGCACTGAGAGAGTAAGACCTTGTCGTTCCCAGCGGTCTTTGACCAACTATCCCGGGTCTAGGATTCATGATTGGGAGAAATCCATTGGTTTCCTGGTTCCCACCTCTCTCTCCCTTGGAAGGTTTTTGCGTATTGCTGGTGCTGGTGCTGGTGGTCGTAGGCATCGGCCCAATTCTGTCCAGAGACCGAGTCCGTCTCATCAACCAGCCGTTACTCCCCAGCACCTTGTTCATAGCGTCAGCATCAGGGGTGATCGTTGAGATAAACCGGGAGGACATCTCGATCGGGACCAGTATATCCTCTTTACTGTACGACTGACAGATGGACGGTGATCTAGCTACCACAGTCTCCAAACCTGAGTTGCTCCTTCTAGACGCCATGTTTTTTCCACGCCCGCCACATTTTTGACGGTGCGCCCTAAACTTGGCGCGTCGACCTTTCTTCCTACTCCGTGATGTTGCTTTGTTTTTATCGACGATATCCCAAGAATTGACTCCAGGGGTCAAAGAATCCAGTATTTCATTGACACTTTCTTGGTAACTGAGCTCAGTTTCGTTTTCTTGAACCAATCGCGAGTCGGGAGTTCCTCGGTCGATCGCCGACAGAACGTCTGCTAATCCGATCGCAGGCTTCTTCAGTTTCGACCGATTTGAGACACGTCGTTTGCCGGAATGAACACGTGACTCTTTCCGGGCAGGCGGAGGATCAGGACACACGGATGTCACTTCCTTCACTTTACCCTGTTCACAAACCGGGCTTACTTTTCCCTTCTCAACAAGTCCCTCTGGCGGAGGTTGTCTGGTAGATGCGTTGTCCTCTCCACTGAAGTCCCTTCCCGTTGAGCTCCTGTCGTTAGAGGAATCGAGAATCTCGCGGGCAACCTTGGGTAACGTCACATGTAATCGCTCAATCGGCGCCGAGACACGTCCACGTGACCTCGTATACGAATGAAAATGGAATTTAGGTATCAGAGGAGCACATCGTTGCATTTGGACAAGTTATAGCCAGGACTAGGCCCAATTATGTCCGATGTATTGTCTCCTAGAAATGCAAAATGGAGAACCGTTTTTCAGCAATTGACGTATTTGGCGTTGAGAACAGTTTTGTCCTTCTTGGTCGCGAAAGACGAGGTTCCTCACAGCTTTCGCCCATCAAATCACGCTATCGACCGGTGACTGCAGTGAGCAGCAATTGCATCACATCAAAGTGACTGGTTCCCTTGTTGTCTCCGAATCTATTTATTTTCGAGGGTAACATTCCTTTGGTGGGCCGGGGAGGCAAAATTCCTTGTTACAACTGAGAAGTTACTTTACTGTTGGCTTTTTAGTTTTTTCCTAAATCGATGTTGTTCAAATCTGATAGAGATCGTCGCCGTCTTCAGCAGACGTCGTCAGCGACACCGCATTCTGTGCTCATGCAAAATGGACCGTTGTTCCTCCGGAGGGTGAATTGAATCAAACATTCAAAAGACGAGAGTTACGTGCATTTTGGGGAATACGACTTTTTGTTTGATATTCCACTAAGAACTTTTGGTATATGGAACGCGATGACGCAGGCAGTGACGAATTCGTCGCATTAACATCCAGAGTCGCGTTCCGGGTTATTCACCGCCGGCAAAATCCTCCGTGATGACTCCCAAAATATGCATCTACACCTGAGCTACCCAAACACAGTCACACCATATTCAAATCCTGAATTAACCTTATTTTCCAATATATCGATCTCAGATCTGAATATTGTCAATACGGTGTTAATGCATTCCCATAAATCCGTCAAACGGTTGCCAGCAGCAACAGTCTAGACACATTTGCTGCGCGGAGCTGCAATCTCTGCTGAACACCTGTCGCCTGGTCAACTATGACAATTGCCGCCACGGAGTCGTTCGTCATGAAATACCCAAAATCTGATCAGCATATCCTATAGGTCAACTACACCAATGGTTATGTGAAACTTCCCTGTCGCTATAACAATCGATATGGCTCATTGTGACGTCAGACATCGATATTGTTTATTGTCAAAACCTCGCAATCGAATTAAACAAATAGCAAGTGTAACCCTCTTACTTCATTATGCAAACGAGTATTGACTTTATCAGACAAATACAATCGAAATGTTATGATGAACTTGATCGATCCGACTGATACTCTCCTGCGCTTGCAACACCTTTTTTTCACTATCCTATTTTCTTTACCAAACGATTACAGGCCGATGGTACAGTACGTGCACGACTCGTTCCGACTTTGACCGAGTTGGTGTCCTATGCAAATGTTTGCGAAACGTGTACATTAACGAAAGTCGCATTTTGGTTAAAAGCTTTCAATATCATCGTGTCAACAAGAAATTTTAACCTCGTTATATTCGATAAGTTTATTTATAACATTCCAATAAGGCATAGGGAATCCATAGTCCGGTACTCAAATTATCTCTCTTGATTGACTCTTTGTTTTCTTTTGAAGTGCGATTCTCAGTTTTTTTATCAGTAGACGGAAGAATAAAGAATGGTGGTGTCCTTTAAGAACGGCGGTGAGAAAGTTAAGGAAAGTTGAAGAGAGTGAGTCAATCAATAAAAGTGGTAAAACACCAGACGGCTGCCAGCATGAAATGGATCGTCCCCACTTTGTCGACGGTATACGCGTGCTTCCCTTTTGTACAGAGTTTTCGCAAAGCCCCCCCCCCCCGAAACGCGAACGTCTATCCTTTTTTCTCTGCTCTCTTCGTCGCATCGAACAATGGGTTTGGCGTTCGCGTTGGCGCTTCAGGGGCTTTGCAAAAACTCTCTATTGGCGTGAAGCCTTGATTACGTGATGCCGTGAGCACTTTGGTGTCCCCGTTTAGCTGTTTAGGGCCCAGTGTCCATATGCAGTGCGTGCCCACATTATCGCCATCTTACGAGAAAAGAGTGAATTTGAACGCACGATGAAGAGATTTTCACGAAGCTTGCAATGGTTGGATCTTGACGTCACAAAAACATGCAAGTCCAAACCGCAAATTCTACACCAATCCTACACCAGAGAAGTAGACAACATGTAGGATTATAAGAGCATTGCCTGGTCACGAAATGACATTAATGATATTTGATCCATTTATTTGCCTTGTCCTATCACCCGGGGCAAATCATCTCGATGAGATAGGAAGATATTGTAATTGAAAGTAAATCTGGGTCTAAAAGGTATTAAATCCGCCTTGATTGTCTTTTTACGAGCGGGATGGAAGCGTTATGCATTTCGAGTACGTGACACTTAATGCGAATCCGCCAAGTTGTGTAAAGCGATAAACCCGTATTTCCTAAATGCATGGTAAGTATAAATTCGGGTTGGTTCGAAAATGATAACGGGCGATGTTTGATGGTCGATTTTGCGGTGACATTTTAGTGGTTTTCATCTTGCGCTGCACGTTCGCCGCGCTTGAATCATGCGCTCATGCGCATGACGCAGTGCAAAGATTGTGCGACAGGGATGTTACTTTTGACCCTGCAGCCTGTAAAGTCCCGCCATGAAGATGTCGGTGAAATTCTGTGGCTCTGAGAACTTCCGGTCAATGCACCTAAGAGAGAAAAAGTCCCTAGGAAGGAATTATTCTCGGAGAAAGCGTAATGATTGCAGTGGCGAATCCCACGGGTAGTGTTCATAGGCCTACTCTTGGCCAGGACGTTTGACCCCCGCGTCAATTTCTTTCCCGGACCCTGTCCGACCAAAGGTTATAGCGGGATTTTCTTGATCCTTTGGGAAAAATTACAATACGATCGTTTAAATGGATAAAAGGTTTAAGAGAGGACAATTCGCTTAAATACCCTGAAGTCTGGTCACGACCTAACATTTAGTTCATGAGTTGATTGGCGTGAATGCTTACTATAGTACGTTTGAGTCATCTGGAGCTCGATGGGCGGACCTTCGGTTGTCAGGCAGACCTTGGTATTGTTGGTAAAGTCTGGCTATTGACATGCGTTTTATTGACAGGACACTTCCAGCCAATCCCATGCCTGTGCCTGTGTTCAATTTCAAATCAAGGTCTAGTTGTATGTTCAATTTCAAACCAAGGTTCAGCTGGTTAGAAAACAATGTGCGTTGAACCGTTTAGAGTAAACCCTAAGTTCATTGTGGTCTAGTTACTAAGGGTTTGATTGACATACGCCCATCGAGCTCCAGATGACTTAAACGTACTATAATGTTTTTTTTGCCAAGTTTGTGTCCACGGACGACCAATTCGAGAAGCGTATTTGTACTAACACTTCAAGATTTCGTGATACATACGTGTTGAACAAAGTGCAGTGCAATCTCGGACAGTTGTCGGTTTCACCATCACACGAAGACAGTAAGAAAAGCAACATAGACATTCCAGAAACGTCCAGTTGGATTTGCCGTCATTGAACATTCTCGAGAAGTTGTTGCCGGGAAACAATCGTGGTATCAGAAATTTACGATGGTGTGATAAAAGCGACAAGGTGCGACAGCGCTCTTCAACGCTGGACGGTCTTATGTTACCATATAGATGGTCTCCGAAGTTTCTTGATGATATTTCTTTTGAATTTCTTTTGAATTCTGCCAACGATGACCACAAGGCGATTAACATCAAGGAGGAAGGTAAGCGAAGGACACACATGTTGCGAAACGCGATTTGCTGTACTGTCGTACGTTTTGTGTAATTCTGCCAGTGCTGGTGTGATAGGAGAGATTATCCCCGAGAAATAAAGCGTCCGATGTACTACGTTAAAGCGGGTTTCCTATAGCCATGTAGTGACAAATCTCCTACCACGACGAGGTGTTGCGTCGGGGGGGGGGGTATAGGGGACCATTTTGAGATAACTGAGTTTTTCGCAAGCATTTTACTGTACGCCGCCTCGGTTGTGGAAAATTTCTTATTTCCGACGTGGAGGGATCGAAGTAGGGCGGAGTCTATCGAGGCCGGCACGTTTGAATCGGGAGCTGCTCTCACCCGCGACCATAAATGGCCCGATTTCACTTAATTGGCGCTTGCGTGTCATCAAATTGATTTTTACCTTCAACCCCACCTTTATCCAGAAAAACTTTCCAATCAACGTTTTCTAAAGCACTTCATGCTTTAACCATCGGTGATTAATTCTGGGACCAATCGGAAGAGCGGGTAATGAAAAGGAAATGGCCGCGCCGTCAACAAAATCAATCAGGAATTGATCAAGCAAATAATCATCAAACCGTTGCCCTTGGCGATGATCATTGTTGACAATCATTAACCAATTATGTCGCTGCAAGAATATATCGTTATCTATTTATAGTTAACGTCTCGCGAGGTGTCCTTGTCCATTGAGAGACCAAGAAGGAGGAGTAATGATTGGTCGATGACTGGGCCTACCTCTGCTGTTATTTTGCAATATTGGATCAAAATCACTTGACATTTTGATCGAAAAATCACTTGAATCGATTCGTCGATCATTGCCAGTTCCATGCTCTTATCTTGATTAGTGTTTTGACTGTGTTCTCAGAGACAGCTGTTTCCCGGAAAACCCAGATCTGCGGACGGGGGCGAAGACGGACCAATTTGTTCACACGGACAATTTCTCCATAGTCCAATCATTTGTTAACGTTGATAAGCTGTGTTTATCTTGTGGACTCGCTGTTCTGACCGGAGTAAGACGGCAACTTAATGTTTTGGCTAGTTATACAACAAGACGCGAGGGATGGACAGACACAAACGAACTAAAAGAGAGCCGTTGGTAAGTTTGTGTGGTCGTATACAGCTGTGGATCTGTGGTTGTTCCCCGTCTGCCGGTGTTCCCCTACAAAAGCCTCACTGGAGTAAGCTGCAACTTGATAGGGGACACACATAGACGTGTAAACCCGGTCCTTTAATCTCATCCAAGCGTTCAACCAGAGTGCGGGAGACACTAGCGGCTAACGCTGCTTTTCCACGAGACGTTTGCGGACGCTGTTTCGGTGGCGGGAGCGGGTGCGGGTGAAATAGCCAATGGAAAATATGTTGGTTCGATTTTTTCCACCGAACCGCGTCCGCAAACGTCTCGTGGAAAAGCAGGGTGATGAGGTCTGCGGACACGGACAAAAAAAGTGTCTCCGCACAGTTTTACTTTGGATTGCATCACCCTGCAAGATACACATTGCTCTCGAGGGAAGGGCTGCAAAGCGGGATGTTCCAGGGAACCCTTACTTTAATATCGGCAGGTCCGTATCGGATTTTAACAGCCTTGAGCACTAAAATCTGACTGAGGGAATGAAAATTTTCTAGGCCTATGTATCTTTGTCAAATTCAAAAAATAATCGGATACATGCATGTTAGAAATGGCATAAACTTAATCTTAATTTTTTTCCTTCATTTCGTTATTTCATTCGTCCCTTATTACCAAGGCCTGTTTAAGGATTGTACGTATTTCTTCGCGGTAATGATTTACAAACACATTTAGTCAGGCGGTTAAGTTTACTGTTTAGACTTTCCGCTTGTTGGGTATGGATTAGTACCTTCATGCCGTTACGTCATTTGGACTTACTAGGCCTTGTGTTTGCTGTATACATGTATATCCTTTTAATGAGCTCCTGCCAACCTTATGTCCAGTGGTCTGTTAGGGACACTGCAAAAAAGCAGTATTAACACCATAGTTGGCAAGTGCACTGTGCGCAGCCCGGTCCCTGCGCTCGGGGCTATAGCGACAGCGGGATGTTTAGGTGGTCAAACCGAAAGGAATGACCTGTCTATGTGGTGCCCAATAACAACTTTTTTTTCGTCTCAAGGATTTACAGTGACAGTGGTCTTTCTCCATAGGATTGGAAAATAGACAATGAAGTAAGTTTATGATACTGCGTAGGCCTATCGATTCTCCTTTTACACACTTTTGACTCTACGGAGGTTTAGAAATCAAACGATAAACGTAACTTTACGACAACGTTATTTTTCATGCTGCACATTCGCCAGGTTTTATATTACATTTTCGGTAGAAAAATAACGTTGTCGTTAACGTTTACGTTTATCGTTTGATTTCTAAACCTCCCTTCTGTCTCGTTTCAAATGGTTCGTTTCATAACAAAAACATGTTAAGTTAATTGCTTTTCAGATAAACGGCTGCGACTTCAAGGATATTAGGAAGGTTTCGAAATCGAACGATAAATGTAAACGTTAACGACAACTTTATTTTTGTACCGAAAATGCAATGCAAAATCTGGTCAATGTGTAGTAAGAAAAATAACGTTGTCGTAAAGTTTTGGTTTATCGTTTGATTTCGAAACCTCCCCATTGTTCCAATCACAAACAGCGGAGAAGCTGATTCCTGTATCATTTACCATTTCCCCGTCTTGTCGTTTCAGAGGATGGCGGTGTGTTTCCAGCAGCCGGTCGTCCAGGAATACCACAAGCCCAAGCCGCCAAGAAAGGGTGCAAACGTCGTAAAGGTGGAGGACATCTACCGGTGGGCAGACTCCGAACAGAAACGGGCAACGGTCAGATACAAGAGAGATGCCTTGTCCAGCATACATTCGGCGATGGTCAAGGATTCGGATATCAGGGCCTTGGCGTCGTGCAGCCGGCCGAAGACATCGATCGGGCTTCCTTCTGTGTCTCGACAAAACTCCCACGCCTTACAGAAAAGGAGAAGTCATTCCGTTGCTTCGGCCCGGAATATCACACCGTTTCCTCTGAATTGTTCGAGGGCGGAGAGTAGGGTGAATGATGATTTGGATGAGTTCGTCACGCCCTTGTCCAGGCAGTGTTGCGAAGTTCTTGGCCCCGGCGCGTGTAACCAATGCCAGCGGGTCAACAAACGGAACAACCAATCAGATCGCTGCGAATCTGCGTTCCCGAGTCTGCACGTTTCAGAGCAACACTTCACAACTGCCATCTTATTAAAGCGCTACTTTCCCGGCACGCCGACCTATGAACTTCAGAACAGAGTGGCAAGTGGTCAAATTTATCCGAGCACACCACGCAAGGAAAAATTCTTGAACAAACCGCCAAGAAGAAATAAACCTGCTGGGAAAGGTAACTGGGCGTCCATCGCCCCAGACGGCGCGAGTTGGACATTTTTCCAGGGAATACGCGACCTTAATCATAAAATCGTCAGCGGGAGAATGCACCGGCAGGCTCATCGGTTCCAAATAGATACTCCCGCAGACATGCAGAGGCTTGAGGTGGCTGGCACCTTCGATACAGCGAATTCTAGACCCGCGTCGCGTTTGGTAACTCTCAGATTGGACAAGGAAGAAGAGAAGAAACCAGAATTCGTGTTGGAGTACGAACCGCCGTTGTGCACGAAAGAAGCCCAAGAGACCAAGAGCGACTTCTTCGCTGGGAAGGAGAACACGAGTTATGAACTCCCCGAACCTCTGCCGGAGAAACTGATGCCGGAGGAATTAATTCTCGAGGTTGAACGTGTGATAATGCAGTCGCCCGTCTCGTCAAGGGCGTCTAGTTCTATGAAGGACGTCGGGGAATCAGCCACACCGAAACAGAATGGCACTCCGACGTCCGAGCGAACTTTGTCGGGAACGCCCGAGGCGCTGTCGTCTAAAGAGACGTTTCAATCAGAAGAAGTGTGAAAAATGAGGTGACAAGAGCCGATGGCAGCATGTAAAGAATAGACATTTAAGTGTGGACGTATGAATGTCATGTCTGTTTTAGTATTGATAAAGTCAGGTGTAGCAGTAAAAAAGTGTCCCCCAGTAAAAAGTGTCCACTTCTATTGTTGAATGACGGATTAAGGCGCATGGTTATAGAAACCAATCGCCAGAGATTAGATTGTAGCCTAACAATAGGATCATTTGTTCCCAGGACAGTTTTTCCTAGGACATTCTTTCCTTTCACACCTGTCCTGCTCGTTCTCATCCGGAGGAGACGTGCCAACAGAGTTTGTCAGCAGACGATATACGGTGTCGCGGATGTACCGCGTCTGTCTGTCTGTCTGTGATCTGTCTGTCGCCCCATATGTAATTGGCTTGTAGGTTTGTAATTTGTGCTAGGCCTATTATAGGACTTGATGGATAGCTAATTTACCACTGTTATACAGCAGAATACAGCCTAGCTGTTTATGAGTTTTGTATCATTCATCCTGCGCATTGGACTCTCACACTTCTACAGACTGCTACACTGTTAGTGAGGGGGCGTGGGATAGTTACAGGAGAGGATCAACCTTGACGACGGAGGATGTGATGCGTAGTCAGAAAATGTCCTTGGGACCAAATGGCGAGGCTTTTCACCCATTGTTGCTTCAGGGGTCATTCTTTCCGAAACAAACTGGTCATCTACAGGGGCCTACGTTCCAGCAAACAGAGGTCAATATTGCAGCATTATCTTATGTCAAATTTACGAATTTTTGTGCGTCTTTTGTATTACATAAATAAATTGTAGGTCATCAGTCTTATCAATTACGCTTCCTGTATATCGTCGATGTTCTTTCCTTTTCAAACCAATTGCGAAATTGGCAATTGCATGATGGGGCCTCTGGCCTCTGGCCTGCCGCTCTACTCAGGACTGCCGATCGAACTGCTACTCATGACGTCGCCTGACTACGCCTCCAATCTGCATAAGAAATGGTATTGAAAAGACGGTATATGAGGATAATCCCCCCGGCAGCCCCCCCCTGGATACTATATGGATATTTTCCCTCGACATCTGCCCCCGGACATATGCCCTCCCCCATCATTAGCCCCCACCCAAGACTAAGACATTGGCCGCGCGAAAAATTTCGCATCGCACCGCGCCTGCAGTGTGAACACCCGGTGTGAACAAGGCTTAAGATGGTTAGTCAGGGAAGGAAGGTGGTGGTGAGCGTGCTGTGTTCATTTTGCAAATTCGGCACAAACAGAAGGGATGGCGTGCAATTCCAATCGAAATTTCTAATACCCTTACTTTGTCTCATGCCATCATTTTAATAAATACAAATGTATTTGAATGTTTGTTCTTGTCAGTCCAAAGAACGGGAAAGCACAAAAATTCACACACAAAATGATAAATATCAATAAGTCAACTTCCAGAATCTTGCGAATTTTCGACCCCAACCGGTGTCTTCCTCAGGCACTTTTCAGTTGGAGAGACCAGAAAAGACTCTTTGTTCTTGTCGGTGAGGAATAACCACATGCACTTGTCTTCCCTGGTGGGTGAGAAGGGCAGGGAAGCCTAGGCAAGGCCCTACTGAAAGGCAGGAGATTCTCCAGGGTGAGATATCAGAAAATTAAGAAAATAAAAAAGCCCCCTCACGCTCGCGCGCCTGTCTCAGAGGAAAATTGAAATGGGAAACGAGTTATTTTTTTATTGCCTTATAAGCCCCAGACATCCCCTCTCTACTCTGGGACACTGTTTCAAGATTTCTTCCCCTGGATATTTGCCCCAACTTCCCCCCTCTAGGACACCTGCCTCCGGGACTTCGTTAGATATTTTGCCCCCCCCCCCATCTCCGGATGGCTGCTATACGTTCAGTCCCGGTAATTGTGGAATTGATGTCCAGTAGTTTATCTTAGAACGACAATTAGAAAAAATAGTGAAGGTCAATAAATTTTGCTCCTCAAATCTCCTTTATTTTCCTGCTTTTGAGGGTTCATAATGCTCGGGTTGGTTCGACAGACCTTCCGAGTAGGAACCCAGAGTCTGAGGACTCAACAGATCTCACAAGTACGATGTAGTGGAACGTAAGTAGGCATTGCCGACCATGCCAAAATAGACCACTTGCGCAAGTCGGCCATTGCAGCCAGAAGGTGTCAACAAACCTTGGGCCTAGTGCATTGTGCCGACGGTAAGCACAGGAGCCAACTGTACAAATGCATTAGGCCCCCTAGGGCGAGGTTAATGTTGACACCCTGGGCTGATAAGCGCAAGGGGTCTATAAAGCAAAATTTGCTTGCCTCCCTCACCACCACTGACTCAGTGACTGGCACACTGCGTGCCACTGGCACTGCTCACACAGACGCTCCCCAGTCAGCTGGTCAGTCGTGTCACAGACAGACACAGCAGTCGCCTAGCCTACATTTAGCCTACCTGTTTACACTCATACAGTAGGCCTAGCAAGCCTCATGCGAATGTAGGCCTAGGCCTAGGCCATGTAGCCTGTAGGCCTAGGCCTACCGGTACATGGTAGTAGGCTAGGCCTATGACTGATGACGTGATCAGTTGGTGCAGGCTTGGCAGTCTACCAGTCCCCCTGCCCCTGCTAGGCTAGGCCTAGGCCTATGATGCTAACGAAGTCATAAACTAGGCCTAGGCCTAGTAGCAGCTACCGATACCCCGGTAGTAGTAGTAGGTGCACCGACCACACAGGGGGCTGAAGTGAAGGAGTAAGAAGACTAGGCCTAGAGACTGGCGCCATCACATAGGCCTAGGCCTAGGCCTACTGTTACTTTAGTTTGTCACTGCATGGTGAGCATGGTGAGCGAGCATGTTGATGGTAGGTCTACCGGTAAGTTGTAAGTATTAATTGTGCACACTGTCTTCCCTTCATTTGGCATAAGTCATCCAAAGTCCCCATCTATGATTCGCATGAATGATCCAGGCCCCCAAAAGATCCTGCAGCAGCCCCTAAAAGAGTTATCCTGGTTGTTTCTTTCAGTTGGTACTACAGGCGCCTTGGTGATCCACCTGCAAGAAATCGTACCATATGGGCAGAAGGAATAATGGCGTTCATGTGGTGGTGGGTCCTCTGGCATCTATGGCATGAGCCTGATCATATTACAGTGAGTAAAAATAGTCCAGAACAACTGTTAAGATTGCATAGAATATCTTCTGTACAGTGAGGAGTCTGCGAAAATCACACCATTACCTATTAATTATCGTGTTATCAAAGCTGGATTTTAAATTATTAAGCTACCTGGACAGAAGTAGACAGAGTAAAAAATACCCTTGTTTTTCACCTTTGTTCCTGCAGTCATGTGCACTCCCTTTTCTCTCACAACATTTTGTTTGATATCAAAGTTTCAAACCCAGATCAGTTGTTTGAAAGCAAAAATGGTGAGAATCTTCTTCACTGTATATTTTCAGGGGCACTTTGAATATCCAGATGTGACTAAATGGACTGATGAGGAATTGGGTATACCACCTGATGACGAAGACTAGTTGTATAGTTTACTTTGTATCATGTAAATATGTAGACATTTTCTTTGATGGACAGTTATTGTGCAACAGTGTTTATATTGGATTTAAAGGTCTTCAATAAATGTCATCTCTTCATACAAAATACCTGGTACTTGGAGTCGGTTGGTTTCTGATTCAGAGCTGCTGCTCAGACCAAGCTATGAACTGGCTGTCGCAGTGTGTAATCTTGACTTGCTGACTGTGTCCATTGAAAAGAAGGCTCTGCCTGTATCTTTAATGATATTGTCAGAATATTTGAAAGTATCGACTAGAGTTCTTGTTGATAAATTTTCTTATTTCCACACTGAGGGAACATTTTGAGTGATGAACTTGATGCAGTTCTTGTGGTACTCTGTGTATCCAATGAAATGAATCTAGTATATATTAATACTTGTATGATTCTGCATGATTTTGCAACATCGCCGAAACTGCATCATTGCCAAATGGCGAGGCTTCCATGCCAACGGGTTTGTCAATACTGCGATCACGATAAGGCGTCTCAACACCGAATATTGTTGAAAATATGTGTTTTTCTTGTCACCAAAAAAATGACCGTTGCTGATGTCACAATCAAACCATGTCACCGGCATTGCCTTGGTAACAAAACAATCAATACGTGACGTGACAGTTGACGGTGATGGAAAACTCCCTTGTACCTGAATGTAGTTCCACCCTAATGATAATGACATCACAAGACGCTAGGTGGCAGCAGCTGATGGTGATGATAGTTCAAATCTCCAACACACGTACAAACTCGAGGGAAACTAGACATGTATCGATCACGGGTTGTGGTGTAACCTGGTCACCCGGGGTAGCGAGCATAAAGGGGTCGTAACCCTACGTCAGGCCTAACTTAGGTGTAGTGCTGGTCGGTGCCCTATCCTCGACCAGCACTACGCCTGGCTTAGGCCTGACGTAGGGTTACGACCCCTTTATGCTCGCTACCCCCGATGTCTATGCTGGACAAGTTTTCTTTGGCACTGAACTTGGAATCTGTGATGGTCATAAATATGAATAAGAAACACAAAATGTGATCTATAGTATCAATGATGTACTTGTATTTGTTGCAAACATCAGCACATACTTCTAGTTTCAAATAGTGAACAGTCAGGATGGCCCTGCCATTGGTAGGCCAATGTTCATTTGAAAACCAACTGACGAGAAATGCCCCTGTATGATGTGGCCATATGGACCAGTGGGAGACATTATCACCAATTTAGGCTGAAAGTAGGTGTCCTTCGGCCTACCGCATCTATCTTTAACTGGGAGGTTATACTGTAGACCAGTGCAGATCCAAGGGGGGCGCATCCCACCCTTTTGGCCAACAAATCAAAAATCGACCATGAAATTGTGGAACTTGACACAAATTTCAATGTTCCCAGCACAGGGCGCCCCCTTTTTCCCAAATCCTGCATCTGTCCCTGGTAGACGTATTATGTACATTACGTATACATCTCCCAGTCATTCGATAGGCCTCATTCAGCTCATTACCAAATTCAGCCGAACAAATTCCGTCAAGACGACAATATTACAAAAAACACAAACATATACATGTAATGTATGTGTATATACATGTGTGTAATCCATAAAAAGTAACGTAGAGGCCAGCGGTAATTCCATTTTGATGGCTACATGTATATGAAGTCAAGTGTCCATAAGAAAGCACATAAGTTATCGGCAATAGAATCTGTACGCATCAATTTAATCAACAGTCTCGTATTGCTCCACAGTTTCGCCCCCTTTTGCACCCTCAGCTTCCTCTGCTGCTTTCTGAGCGTCAGGAACCCAGAGACCAGAATCCACACATCTCTGCATATGATATCGGGCATCTGCTTCTGGCAATGTTGTTATTGCCTCCTTTAATTTTTCGATGTTCTGTGATTCAAAACATTCTTGCAAAACCTGGAAGGAGAGAAAGTAATATTTTTGGTGATCAGGTAGCAAACACTACTAAAATCCTTTCCAAATGGACAGCAGCAACAAAAACTCCGAAAATCTCCCAGTGCACAGCTACGCCAGGACAGCGGACTCCGAGAAGGCCCCTGGCCCGTATTCATAAAACTACTTACCGGTACATGTTTGTCTAAGTGTGACACTTAGCTTTTGTTCAAGACAAGATACCGGTAAGTATCACCTGAAGTATGTTAATGAATGTGGACCCTGAAGTATAGACTGTCCCCTTAGTACCCCAGCGTACTTTGAGACCTCCTTGTCTGTAGAAGAAAACCTTATTTGGAGGTTTGAAGTTTTCTACACCAGTAAATGACTTTTCAGGGATGCGAGTCTGTGACACATGTATAAGAAATTGATGACCTACCGGGGGTAAAGTTTCAAACACTTCTGCAGGATCCAAGCCTCCTGGACCAAGTCTTGCCTTTCTTTCCTCCTGAAATGTACAATAAATGCATGTCTATATTTCACAAGAAAGAAAATCATCCTGTCTGGATGAACACAGATATAGGACTGTCTAGGAATCGAACCCACAAAAATGCAGAGATGTCAGCAGCAAATGTTAGCACTGCACTAGTCTGACATCCCTGCTGAGGCTGTCCCTGAATTGATCCATGCAAAACTGACATTCGGATTCAACCCTACTCATTAACTCTTAAAATGCCGACTGCGCCAATTGATGTGGTTTTCAAATTTCACGCCAGCTCAAGTGCTGTGTCATCAAACATGGTTGCCACAGCAATCACAACAACACATTTAATGACTTTTAATGCCTTTTTAATGCCACGTCTAGGCATAATTTAATGCCAGTTCACAACATCTTCGGGCTTCATATTCATTCAAATTGCACATCTGAGTCAAAGATAACAAAACGTTTTTTAACTTCCTTTATTGTTGACATGATTGAGTACAAGCCAAGCACTAAGTCAACCTACCGGGTACCTGCTCAGGGATGCATGATTGCCCTGCAGTGCAATCATTGCTCTGCCTCCCATTGCTGAAATCACTAATTGGCTTGGTCGAAAAGTGATTAGGCCTAAGGGCCTAACAGCGCGCTTGAGCAATGCTGTTTTGACACAACACCTACTAGGCCTATAGGCCTAATTTAAGACCTTTTTTAATGCCTCTGTTTGCTTTGCAGTAAAAATAATGCCTTTTTAATGCCTTAATAAAATACAGAATGGGGATAATGACTTTTAATGCTTTTTAATGCCCTGTGGCAACCATGTCAAACTTGAGTTCAAGGCTGTGGTACCTGCTGACTTAGCGTGTTCACGCATATTGACTACAGTTTTTCGCCGTCTTGGAATATGAGAATTACATATGTAGGCCTAAATGGACGCAGTGAAAATTTCCAAAAATTGGTAAAAACCTCCAGAGTTCTGGTACTTTAAAGCCCCTCTGTATTCAATTTGAAAAACACGAATCATTGCTGCGATTCTCGACATCAGTGCATGACGTCACGACTTCAGTGTAGTGTAAAATGTACTACGCTCTATCTGAATACATTAGAGCTCTCCCTGCAGTTTTTTCAAACTAGGCCTAGATTCTCTGAAGTGCGTATCAGGCAAGCATTTTGGGGACCTTCACGAGCTATGAGACCTCGATGTGCACTCTCCTAATATTTTGAAAATATCGTAAAATTCAACACAGTGGGGCTTTAATTAACTGTTAAGAAAGACATGTTACCTCCTCTGCTTCTTTCATAGCCTCGTCTATCTTCTCCTTTGCTCGTCTCTCAACCCGTCCCTTGAAGGCGCTTAATTCATCATTAAATGCATCTTGATATTGTTTGTCTGCTAATTTGATCCTGGAAAGTAAATGGCATCCATTTTGTTTGAAATATATCATGGAAAATGGTGGCAAGCTGGCATTCGACATGTGACCTTCTTATCAATGATAAGCAGCAGTGCCCTCATAAGCACATCAAGACAGATGCAAGGAAGTTTCACATAAAGATATGTACAGAAACTGTTAGCATGTTGGCATGAATAGGCCTCGGTCCCTACCTTGAAAAGAACGGACGTACACACTGTCTTGGATCAAGATTCATGGTCTCAGCCAGCTGTAGGATAAACTGCATAACGATGGCCTGGTGGGCAACGTGACACATTAAGTCATGTTTCTGTAGGGAAGAGAAGAAAGCATTGCAGGAGAACCTGTCGAGTAAGGTGCCACATTGATATAGTGTTTAACTCATGTCTGGGAGGGCACGGGTTTGAACATCATGGCAAAATCTCCCACTTCCTTCTGTGCACTTCAGATCCTGGCTGTCAGAATGGAGCAACGGAAACACCAGTGCCTGTCACCTCTGAGGGTGCAGGTTCAATCCACAGTCGCACCCACTTTTCATGTGATAGCATGAACGACTCATTTTGACAGTGCATGTTTTCTCTGGGCTCTCCTCCTGTTTCCTCTTGCTGTTCATTAATTTTGCCCAGTGTTGTTTCTTGTAGAGCTAATAATGTTGTATTCTGCACCCGGGGTTGCTCTGCCTAAAATCTTTAGCAAAAAATTTAAGTACGGTACATGTATTAGGGCCTACTGTGAATATTTCAACATACCCCCTCCATTTCTAAGTTGATGCACCATATGACCAGTTGATTTGCAGTCTCTTCGCATGTCAAATCAGAATTGGCCATCAAATACTCTTGACTGTCCTCGTACTTCTTTAGCATGCCATATTTTTCTATTTTTTTCTTGTTTTTTTCCACAAAACTTTGCTGAAAGGATGAGAAACTTCAGTTGTGCCACTGCAATGTCATAAGAAATCAGATCTTCAGGAACATTTCTTTTCAGAAAAATATTTGAATAAAGTTTTGTTATCAAGCATGTGTCTTTATGATATCAAAATGCATTAAAACACATGTGGATTCCTTATTGTGGATGAAGTACTCACTAATTTAGTTGCCCTTTCTTCATCAGTGAGGTCTTCCTTCTTATACTCTTTTTGCTTGTTGATGATCTGAAACAAACAACAAAATTGTTTTTACCTGACCTCAACTGTCAG
>NMRB01001634.1:112546-134697 GCA_002633025.1 Notospermus geniculatus | reverse complement strand
TTTGTGAATAAGGTCCCAGGTGAGCTGAACAGGCTACTCCTCGAGTTCCCTAGAAAGGTTTCGTGAGATGCTTGGGTAATAATGTGAATCACCTTGAGACGATCACAGTGGGAGGTACTATATAAAAGCATCATCATACGAATGTAAATCAGAAGCACAGAATCCATCATCACAGAAAGGAAGTGGCCTGAAATCACCTCTGGCAGTTGGCATGAAGTGTTGGCATGCAAGTGTAAAAAGGTGGAAATAGAAGAAAGCACCGAAACAATGAACATGAATACTTTACTTACAGTCCTAGACTTTCCTTCATGGCATAGAGTATCGACATTTAATGGAGCCAACTGTAATATAACAAGTTCACATGTGAGACGGCGTCATTTTGGGTTTTCCGTGATTGATTTTGCTGTATACCTTGACAGACTTAAATAAAATCGGGGGAGATTCCACGTTCCTTGTCTTGACCACAAATACATGCAAATTTGTTCAATGGGTTTGACATCGTTCCTTGATTGTGAACACAAAGGATGTAGAAGCAATGATGATAACCTCCAAATGTGCTATGAGATCATGACACCATTACTTTGTTCTGCAGACCCCATATGCAACCTTCTTTTAAATTGACACAACAGATGATCAAGCAGCATCTTTGCAACAGATTATCTCCATCCACTCACCCTCTCCTCTTTTTCTAACTCAGCTTCCTTCTTCTTCCATTCCTCTTCTTGCTTCTCCAAATTTTTTTTCTCTAACGTCAATTTTTCGAGTTCTTCACTTGGAGCCTGTTAATGAGAACATTTCCTTACACATAGTGGGACATACAGGTAACGCCAAGAGCTTACTCTCACTGAAAGATTTTATTTAGTGAGTGATGAGCTTTTTTATACTCACGGTACTCTCAGCAATCTTCTTCCTGATGGCATTCAATTTTTGTTGATGACTGGAAGGACAAGTACGTTACCAATATGTTAAATGCAAATATACCTTTGTACCTGAATTAACTTTTCATTTCTAAATCCCATTTTACAATGGAACTTATTGTTAGATGCATCAATAAGAACAAATGCAAGAATGTCTATGTATGCTGATAAAAAACAAGAATATCACTCAAAAAACAAAGAAATTAACACTAACAGCATGAGTAAGGAAACCAAAGCATTTTAAAACAAGTCCAATGACCACATCTATCTCTGTGGTGAAATTAAGTCATCAATCATGATTTATAAGACTGACACCTCTCCAACTTCAGCCATTTTCAGGGAGAGTATTGATTTGCTACATTTTTTTCTTTTTTGTCCAGTCATTCTAAACTACTCACTCCTGATAGCCGGTCTCAAAAGCTTCCCTCTTCTTCTTCCTTTCTTCCATTCGATCAAGACGGGCCTGGTGCCGCCAACGAAACAAGCTGCCGGTGTCGATATTGGGGTGGGTGTCATCTTCATCATCAGATACCTGAATAAAAAGCCATGAAAATCTATCTCATTCCTTTATCAGTTTATTGACTTGGAGGCCTAGGCCTAGGCTACCGTACCTCACAGGCTAAATGCAAGATTTGAGACTGTATCTGTACTGACTTCATGACCACAAAGCTAAAATCAGTGACATGAAATACATGTAGAAAGAACTCCCCTAGGCCTAGGCCTATATGAATGATGGGCCCTTTCATGACAGATCTGACATGTCTGATGGAGTGATGGAAAGATCCAGAAGTGCGTACATCATGCATGCATGCATGCATGCATGCATTCTGACATGTGCACATGCACACTACACAACAAAATTCGGGGTCGGAAAACAGAGGCAAAACTCTGTGAATCGACGCTTCAAATACGAATATCAACATTTTACGAAAGTTTAAGTACAGCTCAACAAAGTGACACAATATTGGGCCAGATAAAGCAATAGGTATGGGTAAATACCTCAATATTATCCCACTTGCTGTAGTCCAAACGCGACATAATGCCGGAAGTAGTGGTCTGTATAGTCTTGCGCAAGGCAAATTTTTCCCTATTGTGCTTGCAGTGCGGGAGCATTGCGCAAGAGAATTACTGTAAACCCCTCATTTTTCGTAGGCTTCCCACTTACAAGTAAAATTATAAATATTCGCGTGATTAGGGCTTTATTGAATGAGGTTCATGACTTAAGCATCCCACATGAAATGGTTTGATAACCCTTATGCATTTTTTGAAAAGGCTTGCATTGCTTTTGAGCTGGGGACATTTACTGCCTCCGACAACCACTCCATCTACACCAGTCTGACTGTGATTTGCTAGTGGAGCCTGCAGCTCAGTGTAACTTTAGTCAATATATCAGCTTTTGACATTACTTGATAGGATCGGCAATGATATACTGTACTTTCTAAAGTACTGTGATATGGCTAGAGAAATACATGTACATGTACAAAAGAAAAGACAGTAAAAATGAAGTTGATGTATCATTTGGCAAATTTATTTACACAACACCTGTACATTGGGTTGCTATTTTAAAACTAAATACATGTATTCACAACATAGAAAATGGAAGAATGAGGGAGGTTTTATTCTGATTTTACAAAAGTTAAAATTTGAGTTCAGTTTTCAAATGGAAACAATATATGGAGAAAAGAAAAACACTGGGTATTAAACATAGGCTATACACACTCACAATTTTCAATTACCGGGTATAAATCAATATGACTTGTGCAAAGCAATTTAAAAAATGTTAATTTAATACCAAATTCCAAAAAGAAAATTTCCTATTTTAGGAACTAACATGGTGAATAAATCATAATACACCGTATTTACAAATAAAAAGTCTTTACAAAGATACACACTGGTAAATTATGTGCACAAGAGTTTAACAATGAGTTGATCTGTACAATTACAGTAATAGGGAGGATGAGATCAGCAATTTATCACGGATCCTTATACGTATACAAATAGAATTCAGTACAACGAGGACAAATTTTGTGTACCGTATACATGTACGTATAAGGATCTGTGATAAGTCACTGATCTAAACCTCCCTACTGAATATATTCTTGATACAGCAGAAGACAGTACACAACAAAAGCCATCACAAAGATTTACTTTATGAGCATATTATAAAAAGCGACACGTCAGTCGACCTCTTCTTTAACCCATGTACAAAGGTAAATACTCAAGTTATGAAGTTCTGCCAGAACAATTACATGGAATTAAAAGATGGGTTTGACTACCCGGGTACATGAATTCCCAGTGCCTGTTGAGTTAAGGCTTCTGGTGATCAACACAAATCCGTTTTTCTCAGGAAAGTGCCAACCAGGGACAAGTGACATCCTTCAACACCTTCCTCCAAACAGACCTTCACACAAACAACCTCACTTCTCACATTTCGCAGTATTGTTATTCAGCGCTGACATATCTTGTTCATACTTCATCTTGTACTCGGCGTGCAATGTGTCAAACTCGTCCTTCAAATCCTGAAAAGTTTTCTGGAATGGAAGAATATGAAAGGAGGTTGATAATTCACACGTCAACAGTCCACCTTTCTACACTAACCGCTGTGCTGCATCGGCACTTGCACTGCACAGCCCATTGTAAGAGGCACCATCTATAACTCTATAATTAAATGTGCGTCTATCATTTACCCTTTAATTAGATTTTACACAGGTTCATGACCTTGGCCCAACATCAAAATGTTAATGATTCAATTAACATAACATCATAAAGTTAGGGAGATGTCAGAGTAATCCAATTTTGGGATATGTCTTTACAGGTCCTGTCTCCAAATGATACTCCAAGTAGTTCAAACAGGACAAACATGCCCAGAAAACACTTGAATTCTGTAAAGTGGGCTAACCCTCAGTGGTTTGAGCAAGGCATTTTGAGAATACTGAAAAAGTCCTCAACTTTAGAGTTGGTACATCCCATAGGTGATCTACAATACGGTACTTACAATGAGGAACTGCTTGTGTTCAATCACCAGATCTATGACCTCTTCCATGAATCTGGTCCATTCATTCTTTTCTTGCCTTGCTTCTTCGATCTGCTTCTCAGTCCTGGAGCCCAGATAAAAATAATGGTCAAAGTTTTAGAGGCAGGCAAAATACAGCAGTAGTTCGTCACACATTTGGTATCCTTGTTGGCTCACATTGCCAACAAATTGAGTTCGTCAAGTGTCTGATGCAAGAGAACTAATTGTTGTTGCACAGGAGCCAAAATGTAACATAGATTTTTTGTACCCTGATGAATTCATGAACTGAAGTGACAGACAAAACACCAGAAACAAAAATACAAGAAAGTGCAAGAGAAACCGAATGAACAGAATGATAGGGAAAAAAGGCGTACTTCTTTTGGCACGCAGCAAGTTTATCAGCGACTTCACTTGAACTACTGCAGATCAACTCCTCTCTTATTTCATTGATATTTTGCTGTATTTTATTCATTTCCATCCGAGGTTGATTCTCTTCTTTAACCATTGCCTAGAGTAGAGAAATAGATAAAGTTCTGATTTGACTTTTTTCAAGTTCTTGATGTTGTGGAAAGACAGTGCACTGCGTTTATTCTCTAATGCATCCTGGATGAATCACCGACCACATCTACAGTTGTCTGTCAGTCTGTCGCATCACGATAGTGGTAGAGGAAAAACTATTTCTGCAGGATTTACTAAGAGAAAAGACAACCCACTTTGCCTTTTCCCAAATGCATACTGATGGATGATAGGAACAACTGTCCATTAGATTGTCCAGCTCTGTACTGGTGGAGGAAACATTCCATACTTCTACTGCCTGTCTGATACTTGGCTCTATGTCTTTACCTCAGGGTCAGAAAACCTCACCTTATTTTTGACATCCAGTTCATTGTTCATAGATTCTAATCTCCTTTCCAAACTTTCTTGGGAGGTCAACTTCTCTTCCTCGGCCTCCTTCACCTGTAATGTTTTCAAGGCTTAGGAAATTATTATTTGCCTACATGTAACCCACGTCTAACCTGGCTTACGTTTTGGTGAAAAAACATTATGAGCTAGCTGTAATCTGCGAATTTTGTGCAAAATTAATATTCAAGCTAAATTTATGTCCACATCCATACAAACCTGTTCAAGAAGTTCCATTTCATGGTGAAGATGAGCCAACGTCTCGTGGTATTTCGTTTGCGCAATTTCATTGCTGCGCATAAGTCTCTCCTGCAAAACAAATGAAGAGTTCAATTTTCCTATGCAATCTTTCCTGTCAGCCAACTGTTGACTGGAATATTCAGAGTAGGCCTTCTAAGGAAGAAACCACAGCTTCAGAAAAGACTTGAAGACTGCTCACTTCAAGCAGGATTTTAAAGGCATAGGAACTGTTGACCCCATCTATGTGAAAGATCGAGTGAGCATTTGACATGAAATACCTTAAGAATGTTGAGATTTTCACTCCGAGCATCACACTTCAAATCATCCGTACTGATGTAGGCATCGGCAGGTAGGTTCATTTTCAACTTCAGCAGGAGTTGTCCATAATTTTGGCACCGCTCATCCATCTAAAGAGAAATTACACAAGAAATACAAGTAAACGTGTCATTTCCTCCACATATTTGCAGTTCACTTGGAAATGATGCAGCATTCAAAATACGGCAAAAATCTTGTGAAAGCAGTTTTGGAATTCATGAAATATTAACACAGCAAGCGGAAAACCCTGTGATGTGATAATATCATTCATTGTACCAAGACAAAGTTACCAGTTTCCTTTAATACCTTTTCCAATCTTTTGCTCATGCCCATCTCAAACGTCCAGATCTGTTTTTCATTTTCACTTATCTCCCTCTGCAGTGCTTCGTTTTGACGCCGCAGTTCTTGACTTCCTCGGTTTATCCGCTGTACATCGATTTGAGAGATGTTTTGGGTCTCCAAGATGTGTCGTTTGTGTTTTACATCTTTTGTAAGTCGCTGAATTTCAAGTTCTGCAATAGAGAAATATATCTGACTAGAGTCCGTGCCATGACCACGCTATAGCGGTTTTGCCGAGACATTACATACATTGTACTGTATTTATGTGACCCCCTATATCATGTATATAGAGACGGCGGGTTGAAAGACATAAGTTGGCATTTAGTACCCCATCCTGAACACCTGAGGAGATCCTTACATACGAGCACTTACCAACATTGTTCAACTCCTCATCAGTTTCAGCCAGTTTCTTCACAAGATTTGTCTTCAGCGCCTCCATTTTTTCAAGGTATTCCTTGAATCTGACCTTGTCTTTTGAAATGTTGTAATGATATTCCTGGACACTGGCTAAGCGATCCTGTAAAAGGGAAAACACGAAATGATGCAAGTTCAACAGGGTTTGTACACCTCCTCTCAAATTTCCATGACATTTCCAGGACTTTCCAGGGCAGGAATGGCAAAATCCCAGGACACTCTGCGGCATGGAAAGCACAAACCGACTCACCGCCAAATTAATGCACAGATGTCTTTATTTTGATGATTTTGTTTTCTTTTTTGAAAGGGACTCGATTTTCCATGACAATTCCAGGACATCTTGGTAATTTCGCTGTTTTTCAAGGATTTCCAGGCCTGGATTTTGTTAACTCAAAATTCCATGACATTCCAGGTTTTCCAGGATGCGTACAAACCCTGGTTCAATCATCAGAGGAAAGACTGCAATTTCTGTCAGCTAGTTGTGAAGTAGAAACAGTAAACTGATTTTTTAGATACAAGCGGTCGAAACCACCCCATCTTGGGTTTACTGGTAACTAAAACTATGCCCAATTTGATGTGCCTAACTTACAGGTTCCTTCTGTAGTTCATCTAATTCTGCCATCAACCTCCGGTTAGTTTCTGCCAACTGCTCAACCGATCCACCGCAACCAGCATATCTCATCTCTAGAAGAATTAAAGACAAGGGACATTACGCGGCAAGTCTTTGGAGAAGGTTAGCGGTAACTGTAGGAATGGGTAAACATAGGCGTTGATCAACTGTACACAGTAATCAGAACAGGGATGGAAGGAAAGATAGTTTTTTGGACTTACTCAAACTGTTGATAAGGTCTTCTTCTACTTCTGTGAATGTGTCAGCACCAGCCATATACATGTTGTAGGACTTGGCGTAATAGTTAAACAAGATCTGAAAGGCATTAGGCATGTTGTTAAAATTGTCATCGATAATAAAAGCCGGAGTAAGTTGTCCCAGGGCCACTGCTGTACACATTTTAGCATTGTTCTGTAATTCTGACCAGAGATACATGTATTACGGACGGTACATGAATTTCTAATGACGGACAATCAAAACAGATCATGCGGCACGGGAATTTGAGAGTAAAATCCTTACAAGACTTTCTGGTTCTTGTTCAAAATCGTCAACATCATGTGGGAAGAGAAGATTCTCTATGTTAGTATACAAAGCACTCTGAAATGAAAATGACAGGATTTACCATGTAAAAAGCCCCACTTGGTCTCTGTTCCCAAGTGCCTGGGAATACCTTATCAAGAGGGCATTTTTTGCAGGAAGAAAACACAGGGTTCCTGATACCACTGCCAGCAGCCATTGAATTAAGAAAATAAAATCGAATTGGCTCTGATAAAATGGTCATTGGCTACAATTTGTCTTCTTTTTTTATCAAGAATTCTGGTCATTTTGATCATTATTGACATCATTATTTGCCCCAGACATGATTTTGGCTACAATTATTTTTGCTATAGCTGGAGCCCTGAAACAGGTAAAATATGTCTATCGACAGGAGGTAATAATCTAGGAGGACCCTACTCCATATTCAAGTAGGAAAGGCTAGGCGCATAAAATCATGAATAACTACGGCAATTTTCATTTTTTTTAACCCAAATTTCGCCTGGTGAATGTTGAATGTCTACTTTACCGACCAGTAACGTTGGTTTTACCATAATTTACATATTTCTGTGTCTGGTTATCTCATTTTCGCGTGATGGTGTTTTAAGACCGATTTCGGCCGTTTTGGTCATGCTCAGATCGGTGAATGCGCACTGATTTCTGGGAAAAACAACCTTGGTTCTAGGTGGAACATTCATTTGTTGGGAATGATGTCGTTTCCTGGACTTAGCAACGCAAGAGCATGCAGCGTCAACACTGCAAGTGCCGACGTCATAACGTCACGCATGGTCATGCGGTGATGTTTTGACGTCGTTGCCGGCCGGTGCACTCTTCTACACACAGCAGGCCGTATGGATGATTCGCTTTGTTTTCTCCTGGGTTTTCACACTTATTCCAGCCGCTGTTGATTAATAACAGACAGACGTAAGTTATTTGTTGGCTTGTTGTGCGTGTCATGGTGTGTACACCCCACTCGATCTTTGAATCGAGAATCAAACGGCGGCCCTTGACGACAAGTCACGTGATGCCTCGCCAGATTCCTGGGGACACGATTGAAAATGAAGGAAAATCCAGTCATGCGCAACAGGCTCTTCCTGTTTCTGAGCGTGACCACCCATGGTCTTAATGTATATAACAGCCTGTTCCTACGCACAAAATCATCGTTTGTCGCCATCCCGTGAGTAAACATTCACGGAATGTTGGTCCTAATGATGTTAAAATCAGTTAAATTGATGATGAAAAACACTGCAATGCAAAATATAGTATATTTATTTCAAAAACTCGTTTTGAGTGCTGAGAGCCTACTTCAGGAGTAGGGTCCTCCTACATTATTACCTCCTGCTATCGATCAATTATCATTTCAACAGGACTATGAAAAGCAGCTAGGTATTGAGTATCTGCCTCTGTCTTACCTCAATAAACTCCATCAGCCAAACTAAAGCTCCCAAGATATGAGGCCAGGTGTGAGGCGCTCCGATTGTGAACATCATGTTCTTGTTCAGATTAAAGGGATATTCAATTGACTTCATTATTTTTGGGATCTCCTCTTCATGTTTCTTCGTCCCCATGGTATAGCCAGGCTGGATGAATGCGTACAGGAACTGAAATGGATCAAGAAGAATTGAATGTCAATGCATCATTTTGAAAAAACATGTTTATGCAGGGATGTGACCAGACATGGCTTTGGTGCTGGGTGGTAAATGTACCGGTAGCTTTTTCATTAAAATTTTCCATGTTGACGAAAATCTTTCTAGCATTGTTCACGAAAATACTTGAGTTCACGACATGAAATGCTCTAATGTTTCACGCACCTCAAAAATATGGATCACCTCCTTTGTAGATGGGGAATGAAGAATTCGGACAGATATCTTGTGCGGATAATGCTTCAACATCAGAAACTGAAAAAGGACAATGAATACATTGAACTACAACATGCATATACAGGAAGAATAAAATATGACGGCCTCCAGGAACACCATGCATGATTGATGCAGACAAAAAATAATTTCTCAGCTCTCTGTGTTATAGCGAAATGATATGATTCAAAAGTACCCCCAAACTGATGATGACCTTTGCCTTCTATCTACAAAACTTTGGGATACTGTCAAAAAGTGACAACTTACATCTATGAGGTTCTTGATACACTGATCTTTGTATCTTGATGACCGATCAAACAAGGGGCGCGGGTCTTTCATTGGGTCATTACCAAATGTTCTGCCATATCCAGAGCCCCTGAAAAACGAGCAAAAAAATTCTAAAGATAAAATTTGCACATCTTCAAAACTTCAAACATTTTGGTTAAATAAAATCAACAACCCACCTTTGCTTCCCTCCAATAATTCCATGCTGGCCATAAGAGGACCTGTGCTGATTTTTCTGGTTGATTCCAATTCCACTTGAACGCCCAGCAGAAGATGACCGTGAATTGCTAGAGGAACCTTGTCCAGTGCTGAAACGTCCGCCTGAAGATGATCTTGAGCTGCTCATTTGGTTATTGCTGACGGGGAGATTACTTTTGACCCGTAAAGCCAATGATGGACGACCTCCACCGCTTCCCAATGCATCTGTTGATCGTGATCGCCGCATGGCTCTGCTATGCCTGAATAAAATGAATTATTCATTATCTACCACCATTTCCAAGACATTTTACTATTCGTTATACTGCAACATTCACACCCATCGCACCTGCAATTACTATGTATAACATGTATAATGTCAAGAAATACAGTTAATATTAGCCAACAGCAGCTGAACAGGACTACCTTTGGCCATACGATGATTGATAATGATTGATGATGCTGATTATGCAACACCAACACTGCCCACACCACCACTGGGCTGGAGAACTGCCACCACCGTACACAACAATTGGTTCATAAGAAGACCGGAATCCACTGAAATACGGCCTAGGCCTATGCCTTACCGGGCTGTGTCAGTTAACCTTGCGAGTTTCAGGAAAATCGGTCAAGTAGTTTCCGAAATTGGCCCATTTTGACAAACCCTGTCTTAAGTTTCCAGCCCCTTTCAAATTAAGATGGCGTCTTCGCATTGGGCCAGTTCAGACATTAAAATCATGGAAAATTACAAGTATACCGACGATACATTTGGGGTTGGTTCAAAACCTGGCAATGGCAATGGCATTGGCAATTGCACTAAAATGAGAAAAATGTTCTTTTTTACTAATGTAGCTAAAGATAAATGGCAGAAGAAAAACAAACAGTGCGCATACTTTAATTTTATTCCTTTTTTCACTGTTAACAGTTTTTCCCGTAGAGGAGGTTGTGGAACGGTCTCCCTCTGGCCATTTGATCTGCCAGCTCTCTGTCGGCCTTTAAAGCGAGTCTGAAGACGCATCTGTTTAGATCCTTTTATGGGTGTTAGTCCGCCTCCTTTTTGGTTTTTAATCAATGTGTTTATCTTCGTCATTCGTTTTTTTTTCTTTTTAATTTTCTGTAAGGCGCAGTGATATATATATAAACTGCGCCATATAAATACCGTTTTATTATTATTATTATTATTATTATTATTATTATTATTATTATTTGTCTCCGGGAGCGTGGGATTGGTCTGCAAACTACACTTGCTTATTTTCCATATATGGATATGAAACTCTGAAATTAGGACACCGCTTCGGCTCTAATGCGATCGAAAACGAAAGGATTTTAGGACTTAACATACGTTCTCTTTATTACTGTATCAGTTAAATTATATCAAATAGAGTTGTCCTCTATTCACAACTGTTTGGAGCTCCAGACAGTCCGACGAAATAGAGCACTACATATTAGGTAACAGGCTGGGTAATGTGTGCCAGGAATAGTGCCCATTTCATAGGTGTTATGTGAGTTTGATTTGTGTCAGTTTTCTACATAGGTTTGTGGTCACACCATTATTTAGGGTATGCATGCCATTGATTTGGAAAAGGTCACTTCAACAACAGTCTGGCTCCACACAATAGCTGAACTGTTGGAGTGACAGTATGGACAAACTGAGAAACTTTTTTCAAAAGGGCCTAAGGGCCGTATGCACAGAGCTTCCTCAAGTGTAAGGTCGACCTTAATCTTTTGTATTCTGCCTTGCAAACAATAGCTAAAGGTCGACCTCACACTCAAGGAAGCTCTGTGCATACGGCCCTAAGCCTTTTCAAAATCACTGGCATGCGTACCCTGAATAATGGTTTGACCACAAACCTAGAGAAAACTGACACTCAATCAAACTCGCATAACACCCATGAAATGGGCACTATTCCTGGCACACATTACCCAGCCTGTTACCTAATATGTAGTGCTATATTTAATCGGACAGTCTGGAGTTCCAAACAGTTGTGAATAGAGGACAACTCTATTAGAAATTCTGCAATGTTCCTCGATAAAATGTTGGTTTTCTGTTTGTTTTGGATCGAAGGAGAAATTAATTTATGTATGCCTTGACCCAGTTTACCATGCATGATGGAGCGAGCACACTATGTCATGTCACGGACAGCACAGCAGCAGGACGAGTGCAACTGCGTGTGTTCCCTCGTAAGAACTTAAATGTCTCTTTTGTGTACTTTAAAATATAGTTTAACTGTCAATAAACTGCAGCATTACTAAGTTCGAGTCCTACCGCCATGGTCATGCACAACACGTGGGAACATTAGTTTCACAAATTAAAACCCTTTCGCTGCCGAATGATTTTCCAGAAATTAGCCACTGAAATCTAATTATTTGTTACCATAAAGCATGCACTGTTAGCCTGAAGAAGATAGGAATACTTTGTAGGGAATGGTCTAAGCTTTATCCTGGTGACTTTTTTTCGACTAATTTGCATATATGACGTCACCAGGAGCCGCCATCTTGGATTTTTGGTAATTTCAAAAAAATCCCCACTAAAGTGTGGCTTGCCACCTTGGCAATAAAGATACTTGAAAGCTATCACTGTGAATACATCTTATACAATGATAACAATGAAAAGCAATCTCATTTACACTTGAAAAAATTATATTTTTCAAAATATTTTCTCCCCAAATTTCGCCCCCGGGGGGTGCCACCCCTAACCCCCGCAAGATACAAGCAAAATTTTATCTCAAATCCTGAACCCAGCACCTCAAAATATGTCTCAAATGATGGCGCATATGCCACGCCATCTTACGGCGGCGCCTAGAACTACTATCGACGATCTATTGAGCAGCCTGAATGCTATCAATCAGGGGAACTGTTTTATGTCGCATTTATGCGACATTGGCAGTGAAAGCGCTAAGCTTAGGTGGCAGCACCTGACGGTATAAGACGAATACGTCTGGACGTCGGGTTGTGACTGTCTTCTTGTCTTCACGAGCTCCTCCAGGACAGCGAGGCCGAAGACAAAATCGACGAATCCCCTTCAAAAGGGGATCCGAACTTTTACAGAAAGTTCTATTTTGACTACCAGAAGGCGCAGAGGTTTGTATTAGTTTTATGTTAAAATCTCGGTGAAGCTTTGGCCTGAATATGCCTGTCTGGGGTAAATAGTCGGGTCAATATAAGATTGGACCCATAAAAAAATTGCAACAAAACGTTTTATTGTTTTAAATGCTAAGGTAGTCCATACTGAGCTCCAGAAAAAGTCTCCGGAAATCTGACCCCGGTAAACGGGTTAATTTGCAATTTGCAATCTGGAACTGACTTTATCACTGGGCCCAAGAACAGAACTTTGTACAGGAGAATGGGAACCGATGTACAACTAACTTATGAACGGTTGGATTTACACCCCATAAATATATTACAAACAGATACAAACACGGTGCCTCTTAATCGAAAAAGCATGTTTTTGTAGTTTTTAACTGGTTACGTTATTGGAAATGGCGATTTTTATGTATACTATTTAGACCCATTTTGTGAAATTTGCGTAAAAACGTCATTTATTATCACATACAACAATTAAAAATATGCTTGTCTGCTTCTAAGATGCCATGTTTCTATCTACTGGTAATACATTTATGGGGTGTAAATCCAACCGTTCATAAGTTAGTTGTATATCGGTTCCCATTCTCCTGTACAAAGCTCTGTTCTTGGGCCCAATGATAAAGTCAGTTCCAGATTGCAAATTGCAAATTAACCCCTTTACCGGGGTCAGATTTCCGGAGACTTTTTTTCTGGAGCTCAGTATGGACTACCTTAGCATTTAAAACAATAAAACATTTTGTTGCAATTTTTGGGGGGTGTGGGCCATATATTTCATATTTTGACCCGACTAAAAATTGAGTGCCTCCTTTTCCCTGTAAAATTGCCCTTGCCCTATGACTGCCGTAAAAGGTGCCCCCTTGCCTCAGTGAGGTGACTGGCTGCAACAGTTGTGCAGGGAATTTGACAGCAATCAGTTTGGGCCTATCTCATCGCAGTTTGTATTTTTCATGTTTTTTTTTTCACCGACGCCCTCTGTCGTTGGTCAGTGGAACCAGACTAAGCTCCACTGTGCCTGTTTTGCGTTATGTTCTGCAGCTTATGCAACTTCCATATTTGGTACACATTTGGCAGTTTGCCATTGCCAATGCCAATGCCAATGCCATTGCCATTGCCAGGTTTTGAACCAACCCATACATTTGAGTTATCCATTGCGAGTACATTTTCTACAGACACTGTTGACAACGTGCAGCAGAGAAGTCATCTGACAGGTACTGCACCACGTATACATCTGTTTTGCACTTCGCTTTTGGATACGGCTTTCCCAGTGATGACGTCACTGCTATTTATAGACGGTTGCTGATACCTGGGCTCCAACACGAATAGCCAGTGCCACCGTCGGAGCCCAGGGAACCAGGTTATGCATCAAATAGTAAATTTTCCTTAGCGTTGCAGCTGGGATACGACGGGCTGTATTTTCGTGGGAAACATGGATT
Organism: Notospermus geniculatus; assembly: GCA_002633025.1. Taxonomy (NCBI): domain Eukaryota; kingdom Metazoa; phylum Nemertea; class Pilidiophora; order Heteronemertea; family Lineidae; genus Notospermus; species Notospermus geniculatus. The sequence goes on along the minus strand of NMRB01001634.1, from coordinate 120,562 downwards.
TTTGGGGATTCCTTTTTACACATTAGCGCAACATGGCAGAGTGTGATGACGTCATCAGAACCCACGCAGTATTTTGGTGGATGTGAAGAGAATGAGGAACCCGACCACCGTTTATCCCGACAGGTCGGCGCTGCGAGCGATGTGACCGAACCGACGTCATTGACGTGCTGACGTTGCGTCATGAAAAAATCTGTTGTACATTTTTTTCTACAGGATAAAATGAAATAAAGACGTTGCCATTATCGCCATCCCATCTCTTTATTTTAAGGAAAAAAGTAAAGAAAGTGCAGAAATTTTCATCCGCGACAAGATGGTGTAAATTTTAATGTCATGCGACCGCAAAAATAGGGTTGATTTCACTCCAGAAGTTAATGGAAATGACGTTGAAAAAAGAAACTTCGGTCACATCGATCACAGCGCCACGTCGTGGCGTTAGTTCGTCCGGTTCCTCATTGAAATTTAAGAAGTCGGCAATAAAACCAAATTGTGAGTTCATAGGACTGGCAATGCCGCATCCTCCAAGCAGGGTCGAACACGCTCCGGACGGATGCGTGTGTATCCCAGAATCCTTCGCGTGTATCTTACCCTGCCAGAATTGGCTTCCATCTTGGTTTCCACGGCCCATTTTTGTCTCCTAGGCCGCTGCTTTGAATGTAAAAATTGTACTCCCCAAAATTACTTTATCTAACAAGTATTCATGGTTTTCGTCCCTTTTAGGAACAGTGACAAAACGTGGCAGCGGTCTGGTTGTTTGTTGGAAACTACTTTCTATGTGCATGAATACAATGTATGAACACTGATCAATGTGCAGTCAGGTTTGTTTGTAGCAACCATCATCATGGCTGACGTGTGACTGGAGTGCCCAAGGCTAAGTTAAAAATGCCCAAACCATCCTGTTTTTTGTGTAGGAAGGTTTCCCCTCCCAAATATTTTAAAAGAGGCTCGCCAAAGTGGAACTTTGATAGGTTTGATGAGAAAATCATTGTGTTCTGTACGGCCGATTCCACCAATAGGCCTAGAAACTTGGGCAACCTAATTCTCATTCTGTGTCGAGGATGTGCAACAAAAATCAGCAATGCATACAATACAGCGCTGAGTGTTAGGGAGGCAATGATAGGTCTACCCATACCTTTGTATTCATCGCCTTGTCACAGACACAGTCCAAGAAAGCGGCATGCTAAGTCACCTCTAACGCCATGTAAGCATGATAAGAGAGCAAAGAAGAAGGGCCAGCCATCTGCACTTTGTCGTACCCCCAGCAGCAGCAGGGCTAGTCCTGGTCATGCTAGGCCTACTGGTACCGGTACCAGTAGTAAGGCAAAACAGTTCAAGCCAAGGCCTCCTTCCACTCCTGGCAAGACAGCAAGAAGGTCATTGTTTAGGCAGAGGCCTAGGCATGTTAGGGCTGCCGACAGCGATAGACCTACCACTACCACTACCAGTTTTGATAGTTCTTCAGATGATCCGGTAAGTCAAATTGAAGATTATTTGAACTTGATTTCAACTGGAACCTTGTTTTGAACTACTCATGCATGCTTAAAAATTTTTTTTCTTCTCAAAGGTCCATGACGTTCATGTCATCTCCACGCCACCAGAACACGACAATTATCAGCCTGTGAATGATATCAACTCCAGGTCTGCTGCATTCGATGACATGGTAAGGCAAATTCTATTGAAGATGATTTCAACTGGAACCTTGTTCTAAACTGCTCATGCATGCTTAAAATTCTTTATTTTTGTCTCAAAGGTCAATGTCGTACATGTCATCTCCACGCCACCACAACACGACAATCAGCCTGTGAATGATATCAACTCCACGTCTGCTGCATTCAATGACATGGTAAGGCAAATTCTATTGAAGATGATTTCAACTGGAACCTTGTTCTAAACTACTCTAAGTTACTTTGCTGTATTTCCCATCAAAGGCCCATGATATATCCCTGACACCACCAGAACACGATCACTAGCCTGAGAATGAGAATAAGTTGGTTAAAAAGTGGGTGTACTGTACATGTATCCTGAGAATAAGTGGGTGGACAAGGACATTGTCAGGCACCAAACTGTCATTCGTCAGGCACCAGACAGTTGCTATCTGACAAAGTGTCGAATGTGAGGCACCAATTACAAGTCTGTACATAGGTAATCCATTACATGTCAGGCAGTAAATCCCAATTGTCGGACACAAAACAAACTCTTGTCTGCCACTTTGTCAGGGGCTTTTTAAAACTGAACACTATTTTCAGGCTTGCAATCAGGCATGTCAGCATGATCATGCATACAGCAGTCATGCTTTAGATCCACCTGTCAAATGCCAACCGAGCGTTCCAAAGACAGTCCAAAATCCATGTCTTGCTGAACATGGATACTCGGTTGCTGCTGTGGATGATGTCGAAAGGCCTATGTGTCAGATGTCCAAAGATGTACACTTGAAAAGTTCCGTAGAGTATCTGCTCGAATGTCGAGGCAGTGGGAGTTTGGCATCACGGACCGATATAGACAACAGGAAAAGTATATTGTTTGAATTGGCAGCTGCCTTTCAAGCTCTTACATCAAAATCATCTCCATCAGTGTTAAGAAACCATGATGTTGTGAGCCTGAAAGATGGAGAACTAGCCTCGGCTTGCATTCAAGAAATGCATGAAAGGTATGTTATGTTATTTTCAGCATAATGTATTGTTATTTTTGTGTTTCAGTTCGCCGAGTTTCTAGTTTTTTGGGCTACCGGTAAATGTTATAGGGGCCTACAGAACAAGGGATTACTTAAGCATAAGTACCAGGTATTTTTAAATATTCAGAATGGCTGTATGGCTGTTGATGATAATCGAATGAATTACGAAATTAAATGTTTTTTTTTCAGATGTCCACTGTTGTTAGATATTTTGATGCTTGCTGCCACTTCACCTGGAGAACTCGGCTCTGCTCGCCACATTGGTGTGATTTCCCTGGTCTATGCCCTGCTAATGCACTCGCGGAGCATGCATCTCTTTGCATATCAAAGGCAGATGACACTGACAATGACGAAAGGATCAATAAATGAAGAGGTAAGTCAATATAATGTTGCAGTTTGGCCATCAAAACCATCTTCAAATAATCGTTTACACAATATTAAAAATGTCCAATTTTATACTACGGTCAGGGCTCGATTTGTAACAGTCAGACAACGTGTAAAAAAACCCTCAAAATCAAAACTGACACAGCCTGTAAACCAGGTATCTCTGGTTGTTTCCCTGAAAACACACAAAAACACATATTTAAAGAAAACAATGAATTACATGTAGGTAGGCCTATCATGGAATGGCAAATTATACATTGTCTAATAATGCCATTCAGACAAACTGTGGTTATTTATTCTTTGCCTTACATCCGGTACATCCGGGTTTTGCATAATTTGACTGTAATGATTTTATTATACTGCTCTTTTGTTCATTTTGATTTCATTATTGCTAGCTTTGAGGATGGTAAGGTCGTTTCTTCTATGCTGTACTTAGATTAGTAGATTAGTTTTCACAAATAACTTATCATAATATCTTTTCCCTTTTATAAATAAACCTGAAATACTAGTACTTTTTACACTTGCAGTGCCTGTCATTATTGACACAAAGATAAAAGGGCATGGTTTTAAATTCCACCAGAGAATGATTAAAACAGGATCACAGACTTCACAGTAATACTAATACAGTGCTTGTCATAGACACAAAGTCAAAGGGTGTGGGTTCAAATCCCACCAGAGAATGATAAAAAATCTCTGTGGTGTAACAGGATCACATTGGCGTCCCTGTGTCTTCATTGTTGGCTTGCGTTGTATTTGTAGTCCGGTCTGTACTACGGTATTATATTCATTCAAAATACTGATCAAAATGAACCTCAAGCAGAAATGATGACTACCAGAATACAGATTGGTTTTCATCGTTCTGCCTGGGGACACATCTTGTTGTCATTTATTGATTTTTTTCCCTTGTCGATTCCATTATTGTTGCCTTGGACATGTTGGACGATGGTAAGGTCTTTTCTTCTATGCTATACCTAGATTAGTAGCTAATAGCTTATCTTTTCTCTTTTATGAATAAACATGAAATACCAGTACTTTTACACTTACAGTCCCTGTCACCATGGACACAAAGATGAAAGGGCATGGTTTATAATCCTACCAGAGAATGATTAAAACAGGATCACAATTGCTTGCATAGTATCTATGGTCTCGTCTATCAGTTTCAAAATCATTCAAAATCCCATTACTACACCAAACCTCAAGCAAAAATGATTACTACCAGAATACAGATTGATTTACATTGTTATGATATGAGGACATTTAGGGAATAAACTGTTGTGGATCATTTGCATTTTCCAACGTCACAACATTTTAAATACCGGTACTAATACAGTGCTTGTCACAGACACAAAGTCAAAGGGTGTGGGTTCAAATCCCACCAGAGAATGATGAAAAATCTCTGTGGTGTAACATGATCACATTGGCGTCCCTGTGTCTTCATTGTTGGCTTGCGTTGTAGGCCTATTTGTAGTCCGGTCTGTACTACGGTATTATATTCATTCAAAATACTGATCAAAATGAGCCTCAAGCAGAAATGATGACTACCAGAATACAGATTGGTTTTCATTGTTAGAACTGTGTGAGGACATTACGAGTGAAAACTGTCATTATGGATCATTTGCTTATTCCAATATTCATAATTACTTTTTGAACATGTATACAGTGCTTGTCATAGACACAAAGTCAAAGGGTGTGGGTTCAAATCCCACCAGAGAATGATGAAAAATCTCTGTGGTGTAACAGGATCACATTGACGTCCACTGTGTCTTCACAGTTGGCTTGCATTGTATATTTGGAAAGTTCTGCACTATTTGATAAATCATTATTCATAAGTAATATTTTAATGTTATGCTTATGCTTGCTGCCAATATAAAATGTATCTATTTCAATATTTCAGGCTATGATGATATGTCAAAAGCTTGGCATTACATTGTGTCCAAGTGCAAAGATTCCACTTTTGGACCAATGTGCCAAAGGAACTGTGAGCAAGGTGGTGGCCAGGCCTTTAGATTCCCCTAAAGAAACGACGGTACAGGTCGGTTCCCAAATTAACTCCCCCAAATGTCCCCAAATTCGATCCTGCAAAATGTCCCCAAATTATCCCAAAGTAACAAAGCAAAAACAAAAAAGGTCCAACGATTTCTCAACAGTAACACAGTGTTTGGTTCGGTACTAACGCCATTAGCTTTGGACATCACAGTACATCCCGACATCAGCATTTCAATCTGACAGAGATCGTTAGATTTCTAAGTCCATTTCTCCTAAACCTTTGCTTGCATTTTTCAATAATTTATTTTGGTCTAATCTAGGAAGAATGCTCTTTTCAGTCATACCAGATTCGTTTATCAATTTCTTTCCAGTAAACAGATATTTACTTGAATGGCTGATCTTACTTTGGGACCACCGGCCTTTCGGCCGCATGGTACTGACGATCTTTTCGGCGGGAACATGCTGTAACCAGAGGCCCATGGATCTCATACTCAACTGCATTGAGCTATATCTGCTGATAAGACAAAATGATTACTTGTATTGACGTTGGGGTTCTTAGTATTGGCTAATTGTTGGAAATATGTCCTGTTTAACCCTTTCCAACTTGACCACATTTTGAAGTTTTAACCCCGAACCCTTGGTCACTGACGATATTTATGATTTTAATCAGCTTATAGACTCTGAAGTATTTGCTCAGAAAGGTCAGCATTCTCCATGAATTGTTTACAGTACACCTGTTTCAATTTAACCCTTTGATCCCCAGTGTGTGTTTTCACTGAATAAACTTTGAACTGGACCTCGTTCGACAAAATCACGATGCGCCTAATGTCCCCAAATTAGCATGGAAAAAATACAGGGTGTTTCTCTCTCGGGGGAATCTAAAGGCCTGGTGGCTGCTATAAAAGAGTACAAGTACTGCAATTTGGTAGGAGACAACTTGGACATCAGGATAACACCAAGACATCAACCAAGTGATAAGCAAGTGAAAGACTGGCATTTCTTTGCTGTTATCCTGGTGTTTCCAAGGATGCTCCTCCAAATTCAGCAAGCCAGTTCGATTCCGCCAAGAATTTCTAGCCCGGATCTTCTGGATGTGAGGTGTTTGTTGTTGAATGCTGACGAAAGACTTCGCCTCCTAAATTCTTACAAGGTGATTAACAAGAGTAGACCAATACTTACCGTATATTATGAGTTTGTTCATATTTTATGACAAGATCTGGTTTTGTACTACGAGATTTGATTCTGAAACTGTTTGTCCAAATATTTTGAGCCTATCATATTCCAACCTACATGTTCTGTTAATGTCAACACTTTTGTTGTAGTATAATTATGTGTAATTTATAAATACTCTATAATGTATTTTTCAAAAGGTTCTTCTTGGAAGATTGATGGTAGAGAATATTTTATATTTTATGACAAGATCTGGGACATTATTCACGAAGCTTCCGCAAATTTTTGAGTTACGGTACCGCAAATACGGCCTTACAGGAGGGTTGCGGAACCGTAAAATTTGGGTTAAGGGTATTCACAAAACCTTCCGCAATTTGCGGATCCGTAATTTTGCGCAAGACCGCAATTCATCCAATGATTTTAAGTGAATGACAATGAGTGTTTTCATCCCCTTCAGCAATTGGCCTAGAGCTATTACGTAAGAGATGGGCTGTAAAGGGACAGGCACTTTACCATCACATGACCGTCGCCGATTCCTTTTTTTCTACTGGAGGAAGATGACGATAGAAATTCCCGAAATTTCGTTCGTTTTTATTCTCGTTATGTTGTAATGGTCAAATTTGGAGGGACCTAAGGGACTGTCTCAAAAATACATTGAAGCCAATGAAGCATAATTTTTTTCACTTCTGTCTTGACCCCCTCCCCCATGAGAAGTGAAACTTCTCCATTATTGGCATCACTCATGCGTGGTATCACAGAAGTCTTTTTAAAGATGTTGGGAACATATGCTATGACTCATGTGAGCCATATAGGAATCGGCTTGGCTTCAGTAGCATTTATAGCCTACAAGATCTTGGTCTCAGTTAGGGAACCCATTTCATCACCTGTGCCTACGCGAAAGCTGGCATATGAGTGGTTCCCTCCACCATACCCCCCCCCCCCCTATACCCCCCCCCCCCATAACATAATGAATGTAATTTTTTTTTCGTTATTTCTCTTATTTTAAAGAAAGATGTAGTTGTATTTTTTTAGAAAATCCATGAAGCCAATTTTGTTTGAAGAAGTGAAATGCTGACCATGAAGTTAGCCATCCATTCCCTCCCTAGTGAAAAAAATTACACTTCTTTGGCTTCAAGGTATTATTGAAACGGTCGCTAATTGAGTGCTCTGTCTAAGAAAATTCAGTTTTTACATTTGAATACTCTCTTTTACACATTAAGAGGTCAGTCATGGAAAACTACCGGCGCTGTACATGAATTATGATTGACAGGTCATGTGGATAAATTCCGATCTCCTACTGGCCATGACTGTGGTAGGAGTGCTCTTAACTTTTTGAGGTGTATTGTGGAGAAATGCGATTCCCCTCACAAATCCAAAGCCAACAGACCATACACTGTTACAAGGTGGTGTTGATCTTTCCTAAAAGCCAAATGCATGTCATTTTAGGTTCGTTTTCCTAATCCCTGACAAGCATTTCATGTTTTGATCGTTCCCCTTGTGAACCAGGAAACTGAACCTGAAAATGACACTAAGATCTACACTTCACATAATAGTTGTATGGTTTGTTGCCTTTTTGGATCTGTGGGGTAGTTACGCATTTACTACACACCTCAGAAAGTTCCTACCCAAATCATGGCCAATAGGAGATCGGAATTTATCCACATGACCTGTCAATCATAATTCATGTACAGCGGCGGTAGTTTTCCAGGACTGACCTCTTAATGTGTAAAAGAGAGTATTTCACGGCATCCTCCCTGACAGCCCACTTTGATTTTCGTGGATACCAATCTATGATGGGAGGACTTATT
>NMRB01001634.1:93118-112517 GCA_002633025.1 Notospermus geniculatus | reverse complement strand
CAAGTCTTAGTTCATGCCTACTTATCCAAGGACTGGACTATGTTGAAATTCTCAGCCTCAAGTGTCCGGGTGTTCGAAATATCATGAGATTTTGATATATCAAACTTGATAATTTGAAATATCTCTGCCTGTGGTAAAGGTAGAGGCATGATATCACCCATACTTAGGTTATTGAGGATGCCCATTTCGATTATGCAATGACCTTGATCATCAGAGGTCAAGGTCAGAGGTCAAGGTCGAACTTGAAAATTTCAAATATCTCTGCCTGTGGTAGTGATAGAGACATGATATCACCCACACTTTAGGTTATTGACGATGCACATTTCGATTACGCATTGACCTTGATTGTCAGAGGTCAAGGTCAAGGTCAAACATGAAAATTTGTAATTTCTCTGCCTGTGGTAATGATAGAGACCTGATATCCCCCATACTTAGGTTATTGAGGATGCCCATTCCGATTATGCAATGACCTTGATGATCAGAGGTCAAGGTCAAGGTCATACTTTGCTAATTTGATACATCTCTGCCTATGGCAGAGGTGGAAGCATGATATCACCCACTATTAGGTTACTGAGNCTTTGGAATCGCTCCAGTGATACTGTAGCGTAATTGGCACTGTAAATAAATGCTCTGTTAAAGTCGTTCCATAAACAGAAATGAAATTCAGGTCTCCGTTTTATACCACGCCGACCTCTTGACCCCGTCTGCATATCATTATCACTCGGAATTGTCGATCTGCCCCGAATGATTCCGAGCAAAATAGGAAATATTGTCACTGCCTTTATCTAGAATTACGTCATCTTATATCGCCGTAATCGTGGTTCCGAGCAGTGACGATCATTTCAACCAATGGGAACGTTTGTTTATGTTTACGTTATAAGAAATGCGATGGAAATTGGATTTCAAAGCTTATGCTTCATAACCATGCAGCGTCATTTGGGCGATTTTTCAGATTGACTCCGCTAGACTATAGAGTGAGACAGACGTCTTCAACAGAATGAACATTTTCAGTTACCCCTTTTTAATTCAGCTGGAGGGCCTTTGTTGATTTCCGAAGATAGTCTGGTTGATGGTAAAATATGGGAGCCACCACTGTGGATGGCCACGCTACTTGCTAAACCTCGTGTGTGGATCTTTGCCGTCATAAACAAATTGACAGCATCTTGGTTTGTCACAAAGCTCCATGCATTCATGATTGGAATCGTTCGAAGCGTAACGGCACTGTATATAAATGCTCTGCTACAGTCGTTCCATATACCAGAATGAAATACAGGTTTCCGTTTTATACCACGCCGACCTCTTGACCCCGTCTGCATATCATTATCACTCGGAATAGCCGATCTGTCCCGAAAGATTCCGAGCAAAATGGGAATTATTGCCAGTGCTTTTGTCTAGAACGTCACCTTTATGTCGTAACATGACCGTGAATTCCGAATAGTAACGATGATTTGAACCATGGGAACGTTTGTTTTTGTTTACATCGTGCACGTGGGCATAAGAAATGTGACGGACATTGGACATTTGGGCGATTTTCAGATTGAATCCGCGATAGATGGGAGACAGACGTCTTCAACAGAATGAACATTTTTCAGTATTATCTCAGGAGTGCAAGCGCCCAATTAGGGCATTATAGCTACTCATCAAACAATATATTGGACGATATTAATGATATGTAGGAGGAAACCGGAGACCCCGGAGGAAACCTACGATGTCGAGGAGAGATCGCCCTCTCTACCACATAAAGCCACTTGCACGACCGGGGATCGAACCCGCGACCTAACCACGCGCTGGACGCCGGAGATCTGATCGAGAACGGGAAAAGACTAGCCAAGCAATGATGACGTCATACACAAAAATTGAGCTGATTCCCGTTCTCGATCTCGGAATCGGGATAGCGAAAGCTCTCTATTGTTTTTGCAGCCTCCCAAAAAAGTTGTGTGTCAGATCAGGTTGTGGATGGGATATGAATATGCTTTGTTGATCGGGCAGTTTTGCTCTCAAAGTCACCCGTTTATTTCCATGAAGAGAAGTTTTGATTGTTGTGAGACCATTTTTATATGTTAAAGTATACGTCTGTACGTATGTGTGTGAAATATCAAGTCGATTTGATGACGATAACATTGTTTTTGCAGCCTCCCAAAAAAGTTGTGTGTCAGATCAGGTTGTGGATGGGATATGAATATGCTTTGTTGATCGGGCAGTTTTGCTCTCAAAGTCACCCGTTTATTTCCATGAAGAGAAGTTTTGATTGTTGTGAGACCATTTTTATATGTTAAAGTATACGTCTGTACGTATGTGTGTGAAATATCAAGTCGATTTGATGACGATAACATTGTTTTTGCAGCCTCCCAAAAAAGTTGTGTGTCAGATCAGGTTGTGGATGGGATATGAATATGCTTTGTTGATCGGGCAGTTTTGCTCTCAAAGTCACCCGTTTATTTCCATGAAGAGAAGTTTTGATTGTTGTGAGACCATTTTTATATGTTAAAGTATACGTCTGTACGTATGTGTGTGAAATATCAAGTCGATTTGATGACGATAACATTGTTTTTGCAGCCTCCCAAAAAAGTTGTGTGTCAGATCAGGTTGTGGATGGGATATGAATATGCTTTGTTGATCGGGCAGTTTTGCTCTCAAAGTCACCCGTTTATTTCCATGAAGAGAAGTTTTGATTGTTGTGAGACCATTTTTATATGTTAAAGTATACGTCTGTACGTATGTGTGTGAAATATCAAGTCGATTTGATGACGATAACATTGTTTTTGCAGCCTCCCAAAAAAGTTGTGTGTCAGATCAGGTTGTGGATGGGATATGAATATGCTTTGTTGATCGGGCAGTTTTGCTCTCAAAGTCACCCGTTTATTTCCATGAAGAGAAGTTTTGATTGTTGTGAGACCATTTTTATATGTTAAAGTATACGTCTGTACGTATGTGTGTGAAATATCAAGTCGATTTGATGACGATAACATTGTTTTTGCAGCCTCCCAAAAAAGTTGTGTGTCAGATCAGGTTGTGGATGGGATATGAATATGCTTTGTTGATCGGGCAGTTTTGCTCTCAAAGTCACCCGTTTATTTCCATGAAGAGAAGTTTTGATTGTTGTGAGACCATTTTTATATGTTAAAGTATACGTCTGTACGTATGTGTGTGAAATATCAAGTCGATTTGATGACGATAACATTGTTTTTGCAGCCTCCCAAAAAAGTTGTGTGTCAGATCAGGTTGTGGATGGGATATGAATATGCTTTGTTGATCGGGCAGTTTTGCTCTCAAAGTCACCCGTTTATTTCCATGAAGAGAAGTTTTGATTGTTGTGAGACCATTTTTATATGTTAAAGTATACGTCTGTACGTATGTGTGTGAAATATCAAGTCGATTTGATGACGATAACATTGTTTTTGCAGCCTCCCAAAAAAGTTGTGTGTCAGATCAGGTTGTGGATGGGATATGAATATGCTTTGTTGATCGGGCAGTTTTGCTCTCAAAGTCACCCGTTTATTTCCATGAAGAGAAGTTTTGATTGTTGTGAGACCATTTTTATATGTTAAAGTATACGTCTGTACGTATGTGTGTGAAATATCAAGTCGATTTGATGACGATAACATTGTTTTTGCAGCCTCCCAAAAAAGTTGTGTGTCAGATCAGGTTGTGGATGGGATATGAATATGCTTTGTTGATCGGGCAGTTTTGCTCTCAAAGTCACCCGTTTATTTCCATGAAGAGAAGTTTTGATTGTTGTGAGACCATTTTTATATGTTAAAGTATACGTCTGTACGTATGTGTGTGAAATATCAAGTCGATTTGATGACGATAACATTGTTTTTGCAGCCTCCCAAAAAAGTTGTGTGTCAGATCAGGTTGTGGATGGGATATGAATATGCTTTGTTGATCGGGCAGTTTTGCTCTCAAAGTCACCCGTTTATTTCCATGAAGAGAAGTTTTGATTGTTGTGAGACCATTTTTATATGTTAAAGTATACGTCTGTACGTATGTGTGTGAAATATCAAGTCGATTTGATGACGATAACATTGTTTTTGCAGCCTCCCAAAAAAGTTGTGTGTCAGATCAGGTTGTGGATGGGATATGAATATGCTTTGTTGATCGGGCAGTTTTGCTCTCAAAGTCACCCGTTTATTTCCATGAAGAGAAGTTTTGATTGTTGTGAGACCATTTTTATATGTTAAAGTATACGTCTGTACGTATGTGTGTGAAATATCAAGTCGATTTGATGACGATAACATTGTTTTTGCAGCCTCCCAAAAAAGTTGTGTGTCAGATCAGGTTGTGGATGGGATATGAATATGCTTTGTTGATCGGGCAGTTTTGCTCTCAAAGTCACCCGTTTATTTCCATGAAGAGAAGTTTTGATTGTTGTGAGACCATTTTTATATGTTAAAGTATACGTCTGTACGTATGTGTGTGAAATATCAAGTCGATTTGATGACGATAACATTGTTTTTGCAGCCTCCCAAAAAAGTTGTGTGTCAGATCAGGTTGTGGATGGGATATGAATATGCTTTGTTGATCGGGCAGTTTTGCTCTCAAAGTCACCCGTTTATTTCCATGAAGAGAAGTTTTGATTGTTGTGAGACCATTTTTATATGTTAAAGTATACGTCTGTACGTATGTGTGTGAAATATCAAGTCGATTTGATGACGATAACATTGTTTTTGCAGCCTCCCAAAAAAGTTGTGTGTCAGATCAGGTTGTGGATGGGATATGAATATGCTTTGTTGATCGGGCAGTTTTGCTCTCAAAGTCACCCGTTTATTTCCATGAAGAGAAGTTTTGATTGTTGTGAGACCATTTTTATATGTTAAAGTATACGTCTGTACGTATGTGTGTGAAATATCAAGTCGATTTGATGACGATAACATTGTTTTTGCAGCCTCCCAAAAAAGTTGTGTGTCAGATCAGGTTGTGGATGGGATATGAATATGCTTTGTTGATCGGGCAGTTTTGCTCTCAAAGTCACCCGTTTATTTCCATGAAGAGAAGTTTTGATTGTTGTGAGACCATTTTTATATGTTAAAGTATACGTCTGTACGTATGTGTGTGAAATATCAAGTCGATTTGATGACGATAACATTGTTTTTGCAGCCTCCCAAAAAAGTTGTGTGTCAGATCAGGTTGTGGATGGGATATGAATATGCTTTGTTGATCGGGCAGTTTTGCTCTCAAAGTCACCCGTTTATTTCCATGAAGAGAAGTTTTGATTGTTGTGAGACCATTTTTATATGTTAAAGTATACGTCTGTACGTATGTGTGTGAAATATCAAGTCGATTTGATGACGATAACATTGTTTTTGCAGCCTCCCAAAAAAGTTGTGTGTCAGATCAGGTTGTGGATGGGATATGAATATGCTTTGTTGATCGGGCAGTTTTGCTCTCAAAGTCACCCGTTTATTTCCATGAAGAGAAGTTTTGATTGTTGTGAGACCATTTTTATATGTTAAAGTATACGTCTGTACGTATGTGTGTGAAATATCAAGTCGATTTGATGACGATAACATTGTTTTTGCAGCCTCCCAAAAAAGTTGTGTGTCAGATCAGGTTGTGGATGGGATATGAATATGCTTTGTTGATCGGGCAGTTTTGCTCTCAAAGTCACCCGTTTATTTCCATGAAGAGAAGTTTTGATTGTTGTGAGACCATTTTTATATGTTAAAGTATACGTCTGTACGTATGTGTGTGAAATATCAAGTCGATTTGATGACGATAACATTGTTTTTGCAGCCTCCCAAAAAAGTTGTGTGTCAGATCAGGTTGTGGATGGGATATGAATATGCTTTGTTGATCGGGCAGTTTTGCTCTCAAAGTCACCCGTTTATTTCCATGAAGAGAAGTTTTGATTGTTGTGAGACCATTTTTATATGTTAAAGTATACGTCTGTACGTATGTGTGTGAAATATCAAGTCGATTTGATGACGATAACATTGTTTTTGCAGCCTCCCAAAAAAGTTGTGTGTCAGATCAGGTTGTGGATGGGATATGAATATGCTTTGTTGATCGGGCAGTTTTGCTCTCAAAGTCACCCGTTTATTTCCATGAAGAGAAGTTTTGATTGTTGTGAGACCATTTTTATATGTTAAAGTATACGTCTGTACGTATGTGTGTGAAATATCAAGTCGATTTGATGACGATAACATTGTTTTTGCAGCCTCCCAAAAAAGTTGTGTGTCAGATCAGGTTGTGGATGGGATATGAATATGCTTTGTTGATCGGGCAGTTTTGCTCTCAAAGTCACCCGTTTATTTCCATGAAGAGTAGTTTTGATTGTTGTGAGACTATTTTTATATGTTAAAGTATATGTCTGTACGTATGTGTGTGAAATATCAAATCGATTTGATGACGATAACATTGTTTTTGCAGCCTCCCAAAAAAGTTGTGTTTCAGATCAGGTTGTGGATGGGATACTGAATATGCTTTGTTGATCGGGCAGTTTTGCTCTCAAAGTCACCCGTTTATTTCCATGAAGAGAAGTTTTGATTGTTGTGAGACTATTTTTATATGTTAAAGTATATGTCTGTACGTATGTGTGTGAAATATCAAGTCGATTTGATGACGATAACATTGGTTTTGCAGCCTCCAAAAAAAGTTGTGTGTCAAATCAGGGTGGTGGCAGGCGCCGATGTTTTTTCAGTTACCCCCTTTTAATTCACCGGGAGGGCCTTTTTTGTTGATTTCCGAAGATAATCTGGTTGATGGTAAAATGGGAGCCACAACTGTCTATCTTGGCCACGCTAATTGCTAAGCCTTTAAATAGCGGTCCCGCCGCGGCGCTATCGTCAGTTGGCTGCGGTTTGCAAGTTATGCATGTTTTATCGTGTAAAGGCCCCTTCACACCAAAACCGCGCCGCCAGCCGCAACGGCGAAAAACGACGCGCGTTCACCGCCGGGAAAATAAGTTCAATGGATTTTCAATAAATGGGTCACACCAAAGACGCGCGGCAAAAAATGACGCGCGCTCGCCGCCGCGTCGCCGCCCGAAATAACTTTTGTAGTCATCCAGTGTGCTTTCCCTGAAAAATGCACGTCTCCCGCAGCGTTTCACGCGGGAGGTTTGACCCCTATATATGTGGGCGGAAACCGCGGCGTTTTCCGCGGCGTTCAACGCGCTTTTTTGGTGTGCAAGGACCTTAGCTGCTTTTCCACGAGGCGTTTGCGTCTCGTGGAAAAGCAGCCTTCGGCTTGCTTTCCATTGGCGCGTTTCCGCGCACCTGGAAACACGGCGCCAATGGAAAGCAGGCCTTAATGAGAATCGAGCAAGTGCGAGTGTTGGATGATGTTCGAGCATCGACGTTGATTTAAACATGTTGTACGATGTTCAAGCTCTAACCAGGCAGAATAATTTTGGGTCACATGATATTTCGGGTCACATGATATTTCGGGTCACAACATTTATTAGGAGTTTCTCAAAGGTCGCGACATTCATCCTAGAAAGTTTTGGTGGGATAACTGGTCTTCAGCCCTCTCTTCCTTCAGAAGTAAATGATGCCCCCATCCCTCAATCTCCTTCTCACCCTACCCACCCCGAACAACTAGGCCTATATTAGGATAGTAGGTTCCAGCTCCTGTGGCAGTCCATGATGGAAAAGTGATTTTCCTCCAAATTTTCCGAAACAAATTCATGAACAACCTTGGACAAAAGTCCTATGGTGTAAACAAGTGTTTTAGTGACCATCATCATACAAATGTTGGATGGAAATTTGAACAAAATTGTGGTCGTCGAAATCGGCCCTAGGCTAGTCTACATGGTAGTTTCACACAAGCAAGTACCGGTACCGAAGTCGCGACACACAATAAAAATTTGGAAGCGAAAGCGTGTAACGAAACGACCAAACCCGTGTAACGAAACGACCAAACAATGTAACGACCTGCTCCAACGAAAAGGTCGGGTAACGAAACGCTCTGGTGGAACAGACAGTAGCGCTGCGAGAGTGGAGCGGCAAAGATGGAAACTAATCTACGGCTTCGCTTGCGCATGCTCACTAGAAATTGCCGAAGCCATCGTTCTGGCATTTCCTGCAACTGAGGTGAAAACAATTTTGTTTTTATTCGATAAAAAGTGCCTTTCTACGGTAAAACACATTCTTGTATTGATACAGCATGGAAGATATATACATATATTTGTCCCCAAAATGATACTGTTGCAGATCCTTGAAGGGGGCTGGTTAGATCTGATGAAATGATGGAAGATAATTTCTTGACTCCTTTCTTTCTGCTGCAGTGCATGCACATAGGCCCTATGATCTGATGATGATGCATGGTGATGATGCATTAGGCCCGGCATACAATGATACATTGATGATATCTATGGTGGTGGTGGTGTGCGGGTAGCCAGGCCTATGAATGACATGATATTGATGATCGTTCAATTGATTGATTGATCATTAGGCCTAGGCCCTATTCATTATCAATGACGATGTGATGTGGGTGGCCGGTGCGGTGGTGTGACTCATCTCATCTCAGGTTGGCAGGTCTCGTCGTGTCAGGGAGGGGAGGAGGCAGGACGACGTAGGCCTGGGCCTACAAGCTAGGCCTATAGGGTAGGGGACTCTGCTGAGCGCTGGTTAGGGTGGTGATCAATGTCGGTTGATCACATGATCCAACTTGACTCCTGAATTTGAGATTTCAATTATACCAGGAATGTACCGTAGCCTAGGTAGGGCCTAGGCTGAATTTCACAATATTTTTTTCTTACCTCAAACTGTTCCGATTTCAGGTTGGATTGCCATGGGCACCTTCCCTTCATGGCACACACTATGGAGAATGCTGTCAACAGGCAACTGTTGTTTGACTTACAGAAGACATTCCCTGATGTTCCTCACCAGATTGTAGTTGCCACCCTCCAAACGGTAAACACAAATTGTTTTTGCAAAGATTGATATGACTCATTGAGGACAGCCATTTTATCCACCAGAGGGTAGGCCTACTACTGTACTAGGGTATAAAATCTGTACCCTTAAAGTTGTCAAAAGGGTTATTTTCTGAAAATTCATGGAGTGAATGGAATTAATGGAATTTTGGAATTTCTGAAAAGTCAATGTGCTCAAAAAGAATTCTGGTGGAAATCTTGAAGGACATTGAAAAATAATAAATATTCTCTTGGTAGGCCTATATCACAAATTTGCACCAGAAATAAATCGTCCTCACTCCATCCTATCCAATATTTTCAAGGGGCATTTAATATCCAAGTCAGCACCTTAATTTTCACTGGGTGTCTCTTTGTTCAACTGGACCTATGACGTTGTTTAATTTGTTTTTCAGTATCGCAATAATCGTGATGTTTGCTTCGATGTTCTCAGAGAAGAGAACAGGAAGTATGTATATGGCCCATACGAAAGTGCAGTGCAGTTTCATGGACTACATCTGAGGGATGAAAGACCAAGGGGATATAGTCAACCGAGCCAGGAGCCAAGGCCTCCTGAACCTGTCTTCAGTGCAGAGCAGACATATTCACGAGGGATGACTCATAGTCGGAGTGAGCCACATTTATTACAAGAGACTTCTAACAGCCCTACCCATCTTGGGCGTCCACCAGAGACGTCAGGTCCGGCATACTACACAGACTATGCCTATGCAATGCGGCAATTCCCTGGTCCGCCGCCACCTGCTGTACCATATTCCACTACTGGACAGATGAATTTTTCACAAGATGCACGGTTCCAGTACGCTCAGCAACCACAGCAACTCTACTCAACGTCGATGATGCCGACAGGCTATAATTCAAATGGTGCTAACTATAATTATGCGACAACAGGTGCTAGTAATGCCAGTAATGCCGGCATGAAGCAGGAATGGACTAGCCCGGTTTCGACACGAGGTGATTCTCAACGATCCTCTTCGCCATATGTAAATTACGCAACGTCGGGATCACCTTACACATCGGGTAGACAGGAAGGAAATCAATGGCCAGAAAATAGGACTAACTTTACACATGCGACGTCGCAGCCTAATTTACGACCGCTGTTTATAGACACGAGTCCCCATCCAACTAGGCAACTTCTTAATACCATGAACCCTTCATTTGCCTCACACAGTCCTCACAACAGTAGAAGTCAGAGCCCAGTAGTGCACAATCCATTGCAGACGGATTTGTCACACCGTGGATTGCCCCCACCTGCTTATCAAAGCGGAGTGCCAAATCATCAAGGTGCGCAGACTCCTGGATCTGAACCTGGAACTCCCCCTGTTTATTTCCCACCAAATAACTCCAACCCAAATGTATTTTTTCAACAAATGCCACCTACTCATTTACTACCTGTTAGTAGTGAACAGAGTTTGTTGACATCAAGTGATCCACAGGAGAAGTTTGTTCACCAGCAGCCGATACAACCTGCAGTCCTGTCGCCAAGTTCGAGTATAAGCAGTCTGAATGAGATCGAGGGGCGTCAAAGTCGTTCGAATAGTACTCATACTGATGACATCGCTTACACGCAGGGTAAGTTGAGCTGTTACATGGCTCTTGCTCTTCCAGCAGGATTAAAATCACCGGCATTGTCAATGTCACAAATGTTAAAGTTTTATCATCATGAGTTAGGTCGAAGGACTGAGTCTTGTTGGCATGTATATCTGCGATTTCACTGATTAGGTCGAACTAATGGTCTGCAGGTAAAAGTGTTCATGAAACCTCCTGATTATTGTTCAGTTTATCTCACGGTGCAGTCATAAGAGCGTTGGACTCGTGACTGGTAGGTGTTCAGTTGTCAGTCGAGTTGCCACTTTGTCCTCTATGAAAGAATCCAGCGAGTGGTGAATGCACTGCGCCTTGAGTTCCCCAGAAAAGTTCCCAGAGACAGTTAGGTAATGAGTGGATGACGTGAACTTCTTTTGACAGTGCCCTGTGGTAAAAGGTCGCTGCAAGCCTCACATTATGTTTATTACATTTTTTACCGCCTCGTCTTTCCTTCACTTCAGCTTTGATTCTTCATCAAAAGGCGAGGAAGGAAAAACTGGAGAAGGAAGCGGAAAGATACAGAGCATTTCGTGATCAGCTACGCACGGAGGTGTGGGCCATGGAGACCGAGGTTACTAAGAGGAAATCATGCAGGAATAAAGATCAAAGAAGTGTTACGGTGAGAAGTGATTCAAAGTTGGTGGCGAGTGAAAATATTTATCCACACTTCAGATTGCTGGGTTGGGCTGCTGGAGTGGCACGTGGGAAGATCCTCGTCTCGGGGATTCTTAATTTGATACAGGTCGGACCCATTCTTCGTGTGACAGATTGACAGCACTGGTTTTCCTGGACACTCCATTTTCCTCCTGCTATACTTTGAATTGTGTCATGGAAATGTCTCCCCGGGTTCCCTGTACCTAGCGTGGGAAAAGAATCAATTCTAAAGAGTGTGTCCCATTGTGCGTAATCTACAATTATGTTTTTTCTTTCAGCCTGATGACTTGGTGAGTCTTCGGGAGTCGAACCGCAGGTTACAGGTGGATGTACAACTTCTTTATCGTGAGGTAGATTCCTACGAGTCGGGCCATATGCAACCTCCAGTCAACGAGAACTTCTACAGTAATATGAATTCGACGGGCCAGGAGGGTACACTACGACCTCCTCCAATAGGAGTCATAGAATGTGAGTTATCTAGTCGTTTATCATTGTTTATGATGAGCTGAATAGCATCTTTACCAGAGGGCGTGGGTGTGACCCCGATTACTGGAGATATTTCTATTTTGGGATTTTATATCCAGGCCAAGAACACCAGAATGGGACATGCGACTCCATGATGTGTCCTGAGTGAAGTGATAAGGTGTTCTAGTAGAAATATTCCTCATGTGTGTACATTGGCTTTAGGATACCAAAACTCTGTCCTCCTTGGGACTGTTTCCTCTGAATAAAGAGGAGGAGGAGCATGGTCTACTGGTCATTGTTCTCCACAAGGGTTTGAGGGCAGGCTGCTTGATGTTGGCAACCTGCCCATCCTAATGATGTCTGCCCAACCATAAAAAGCTCCTGCCCGAGCTTAAAATTGTTGCTCCAGAAGCCAGAAAAATGCGTCTAAGGGACCCCCTGCAATTCAAACTTTTCTGGGGAGGGTGCCCAGACCCCCTTTTCTTTGTTTTCGCACGGTGCTCGCATGGCTAACTTCCGCCCTTACCTTGGCCAAACCCTCTGGAGAACACTGACTGGTGTATCAGCATTACCTTGTGTTACTGAGTAATTGGAAGAGAATATAGCTGTTAACCTCAAATTGACCATGTTACGTCTGATCTGATTCCTTCCCCATTCGACCATTGGCGGGCAGAACTGCACACCACAAAAGACACAACTTAACGATAAGCACTTTCAGCACTAACCAAGTGCTTCCTCTTCAGCTTTACAGTCAGTGCCAAGGCCGCCGATTCGTCCTGTTGATCCCGCGGAACAGAATCCAAGCGATGAGGAACAGTGGGCGTGCACGGCTTGTACTTTCCTGAATCATCCAGCTTTAGATAAATGTGAATGCTGTGAATTTCCTCGCGGCATGCCTCATTCACAAGGTATGTCTCACACATCAGCATGTCAGAACCAGTGCTATTGTCATAGGTACTATTAACATTAATTCATGTATAGTTGCACATAATTGTTCGACCTTAGTGTACATATTGATTGACAAAATGTGATTGGCCAGTGTCTTTCTGATGCATGGTGTCTTCTGTGCATTATCGTAGTGTGAATCTTGGGGTATGGGCAAAACTAGTCTCTTGCTTGTTAGAGCACGTGCCCAGGGCTTTCAAACAACTTTTCGATGGGAAATTATTGAAAAGTTGTTAGGGTAGATTTGACTTGCCCTGTGCACATACCATTTACTGTTGAATATACATGTAAGTCATGAACTCCGGCTCAGTTAGCAGGTGCAAGATATTGAGTGGGTGGATTTTTGCCCCCTGCTGCCTGAGCCCCAGATGCTGATCATGATTTGCAATGCTCCTACCTCTTCATGGAGTAACTATGAATGTGTATCTGCTTCCTTGTGCGGAGGTAGGCTAGTCGATAAGACTTTTCATGGTCATCTTTATATCTCTTGAATCTTTAAACTTCAGTAATGTGTCTCTTTTTCAAGCATACTTAATGTGGTTTTGATATGAGCACATTTCCATGTTCTTCTGACATGTCTGAAAAAACAGATCAGTATTCTTTCCCGAGACTCAGTTAGATTTTTGAAAACTTGCTGCTGAAGTTTGATGAATACCTTTGAAGCTACCACAAGAATCGCTGATAACCTCGAGGAGTGCAGTGGTTGAGCAACTGACTTGTGAGAAGCTGTAGGTTCAATTCCCTTTGCATCCCCACTCTGTACTTTCAACTGGTCTGAAAGGATCAAGTGGTGCACCGAATGGGGTGGTCCTTGAGTTCCCAGAGAATTTTCGGGAGAGATGTGGGGATCGAGTGTAGCACTCTGAGACTGTAATACAGCGGTGTAAAGCGCTAGGCCTAGCCTCACGGATGTCTTTTGACCAGTCAATTCGAAAGCACTTCTAAAGGACAGTTGAAGCGGCATGCGGTGTTGGGCTGTTTTTCGTATTCTTTTTAGTTTTGTTATGTTTCTCCCTCCTTGCATGATACTAACCTTCATCATTTGTTCAATATTTTTAAGATTCTGCTCCTGCCCCTCAGCAAATGATGTAGCTTTTCGTGCTTTCTAAAGCCTACCATACACAAGAAACCTGGCAATGAGTGGCAACAATTTTCCCATCCCGCACTGGGTATCGTATCGCAAACTAACTGTACTCCAACTGTCGGGTGGTTTGAGTGCCTGTGCTAGTACATCAATGATAAAAACCTGTTGCCTGTTCCTGTTGCCAGACCATGCACACAAGGCAACAACTGACACAAAAATCAAACATGTTTGAAAACAATAGAGAGGTTGCGCAGCGGCCGACTCCGACTTCAACTACGAGAATGAATTGCAGTCTGCTATGGACATCCTTGATAAAAACGATTTGGTAGAAGTTTTCAATTCGTCAAACACCATAAATTGAAGGCAGAAAAACTTGGCCTTATAAATCGGTGTGTCCTCGTGTGTGGTAGGCTTTATCAAATGTTTGCAGCTGCTCCTTATTTCCTTCAGTTTAACCTGTCATTCTTTTCTGTTCTGCCTAGGTCCCGGCTTGCAGCATCGTTAAGCGGAAGATCTTACAAGCTGTCATATTGTAGATGTGCCTATATATCAATTTGAACTTGTACAGATTGCATTCATAGCCTGCAAAAAGACACACGCTGGATGAAGCAAGATGACTTCTCTCCTCGTGCTCACTTGACGAACTCGGAAATCAATCAGTGATGCCAACAGACAAATTTTGTTTGCAGCCAGAAAAAACATAATTCTTCTTGTTTCCAATTTGTATATTCTCCATATCTGTTCCTACTTGTACTTGTCCTGTGGTTCTTGACACACAGGCCTCATCAACGTTGACCCTTCCACTGCCAGTGTCAATTTTACTAGACAGATAAATGTACAACATTCTGAAAGGTTTATGATGACCCTGTCATATAGGTATTCATTGGAAAGCACTCAATGAGAGGTTTCCAGTCAATACCTAGTTAATGGATTTTAGGCATTTTCCAGTCTTTAAGTTGATATTTGCACATTTGGCAGAAAATAACTTGGCAGTGAATGGGTTAACATATTTCGAGACAACTCCTGGGAGATAATAACCCGTGCAAGTATTAAAGTGAACGATAAAACTCTGAGAAACTGAGTATTGTAATATAAAGACCCATGTTGCTGGGCAACAAACATGTGTTTCCAAATGTTGTTGTATTTTCTAGGATGTTGTTTGTTGTTTGCATCAATTTGTGTTTAAAAACACGATGAAATGATCCAATGATTGTTTATTACATCGTAACCAATATGAGTGTTAATCTTCTGTCAAAATGCATGTTTTTTTAAGAGCTGATGCATTTTCCTGGTCCAATCATGTGTCGTTTTGCTTAGTGAATGCCATACATTTACTTACATGAATGAGGGTCTTGGTAAATGCTTTCACACTATCATTACTATTGGGCTGTCAGAGAGGTGTAGTGGAGACATCGTCAACTGTCACATCTGACGTTCTGGGTTCAATTCCCTGGTTAGATCCGGTATTCATGTGATAGAGCGCGCAACTCTCTGACAACGTAAAAAGTTTCCTGTGGGTGCTCCAGTTTCCTCCTGCATTACATTTTCCTTGTACATTATGTACAAAATCTCCCAATATTCTCTCAAGAGCCAATAATGAGCCAAGTGCCTCATGAACTTGCAGTTCATTCCATTGGATTAAATAGTGGTGTATTGTAGTTAAAATGTACATTGACATGAGGTTCAAAATCAAAGGAAATGTGTCAAACTGATCTCTTAATGTGGATAATATGGGGAAAAACAGGAGCAGAAGTGTACAAGGTGAATATTTTCATATACATGTAATAATTTACTACCGATAATCCTTCATTCATACCCCATGGTATGAACTAAATTTAACACAGGTAAATGCTTTTACTTGTGCAAATGTAATCATTGTCCTTGTACAAAATCAAAGTAAGAGTATTTATGGATGTTTGTTCTTTCAGCAAATGTCTCCTGTACATTGCACGGCATGACAAATGTTAAGAGCATGTACATTTTATGGCCAGCCAAGGAGTGCCAAGAATTTTGCTTACAGATGTCGTGGCTATGTTTTCTGTTTTTCTCATATGAATGAAACTGAACCTAACATGGTTGAACACAAACCAGAATTTCAGTATAATTTTTTAAGTTTCATTATTTTGCTGTGCATTATTGATAGGAGCTGACAGTCAGTTGACCAATCAGAGTCACTTCGGTCCAATCAGGAGAATCGTATTGGTCCGCCAGAAGTTTGTCGCCGTCTTTTGTCGATAAGCACGGCTGACTGCTCCTGTTGTGTGTGACACTCATTTGCAGACCTTTAGTAGCCTTTTTTTCATGCTGATAGCATGGCTATGCTGCTCCTTCATTTTGCATTTGTCGCGATTGCCATTGTTAGGAGAAAATGTGACAGCTTGTCCAGGGAAAACCTCGTCTTTCGCGTCTTCGCTAAATATACAAGCATTAGTCGAAATATTTATGAAGTCAGTCAATGAACAGCCAGGGGAAGCAGGCATTGGTGTTGGTCGCGTTTGGAAACGTTCCCCAAGGAAGCTCAGGGGAGGCATTCTATAACGTGAGCTAGTAACAAATGGGGTTCTTGAAGTGTACAGCATTTTGACTAAACATGGCGTTACCATGTTATCACTCACTAGGTACCTTCGCGTTAGGACTAGACTAAATATAGACGTTTAACTTCCTATTTGTGAGCCTTGAGATCGATCTCTGTATACTTTCAGCTGTCTCAGAGTGGAATACGTCCATGATGTCCTTTCAGCCTGGTTGATGTTTGTGTCTCTTGGTTGTTTAGAGAATATTTCATTCAAGGTATACTCTGTTTCACTGGAAGCAAGTCTGTCTTAAAAGGGTGGGCCAGACTTGCAGAGGGTGTTAAATAACAGAAGCTACGGCCAAAATTATCGAGGGTGACAAAACATCAGAAACTACGAGCCAAACTGCACCAGAGGGTGTGACAAGACAGAAACTGTAGGCCGAACTTCCAGAGGTGTTATATGGTGTTTGATGATTATGTATGTATGTATACTCAGTTAGCTCCTGAGTATCCTGAGTCTGAGCCTGTATGCAGTTTGATATTTTTGTTGTGAACCGGAATAAGGTTTTAAAATATGGCCTTTAAAGTTCTATGCTAGGCCTACTGTGCTAAAATTCTGTGGTAGTGTTATCCTCCATGTGTGTCAGAAATGTTCCATAACTGTTGGCCAAATAATTGCCGCACACTTTTCTATGTAATAAATGGTGTGATTTCAGACATAGCTGGCAGGTACAGCCCTTGTAAAGTGTGTTGTTCAAATTTTTTAGGGAAGTCAATGTTGTCTACAGTACAGTCATCATTTGCACTTGACACATCTTTGCACTACATGAAATCTGTATGTTTGAACTGAACTAGCCAAATGGCAGGTTTGAACTGAACTAGCCAATATGGCATGTTTCAGCTGAACTAGCTGAATGGCAAGTTTAAACTGAACTAGCCAAATGGCAGGTTTGAAATAAACTAGCCAAATTTTTGCATCCCCATGTTTACATTGCCTGCGTAAACACACACATTCAGCAGAAAGGCATTTCGCCAAGCAGCGAATGTGCATGCTTGTAATCCTGGCAGGGTTCTGTGGAGTGTGGTTCAGTTTTTCTCATGGAGAATAATGTAGGCCTATATGACTTGTAAATTATTTGAACCATAGATGCTGCTGAATCAAAATATGGGTATACACATCAAAACTCAGTGAAAATTTCAGTGCCAACTTCGAGGTTCTTTTAAGTACCACTTAAAAAGTATCAGGGAAAAGGGATTGTGTGGCCTTCGGAAATTGGCCAGTAATATTTACCGTATTTCTTGAGGCCAGCTTTTGTATTGTCTGCTGCATTTGATTTGTGCCTTAATTCCAATAACAGCTGTGGAACTTGCAGTGACAAACCATTGGATCTTGTAATGGCAAACCATTGGAACTGACAATGACAAGCAATATGACAAACCATTGGAACTCATGATGGCAACAATTGGAACTGACAATGACAAGCAATATGACAAACCATTGGAACTTACAATGGCAAATCAATTTGGATGAGTTTTTGAAGTTGATCAATGTAGGCATCTTAGAAAATCTTAACTGTTACGATCATTGAAACAATTACTTGTATATGGATTCTTATCAGAAAAAGTGTCTTTGTGACTAAGGTGGACATGTTGGCTCTTTTGCCTTGTATTAAAGCCCCATAGTATTGAATTTTACGATATTTTCAAAATGTTAGGAGAGAGCACAAAGAGGTCTCATAGCCTTGTGAAGGTCCCCAAAATGCTTGTCTGATACATACTTCAGAGAATCAAGGCCTAGTTTTCAGCACACATTAGAAAAAACGACAGGGAGAGCTCTAATATATTCAGATGGAGCGCAGTACATTTTACACTACGCTGACGTCGTGCACTGACGTCAAGGATCGCGGCGATGATTTGCGTTTTTCAAATTCAATACAGTTGGGCTTTAAGTGCAGTAATGTGCATGGGCCTTGGAAACCCATGCGGGAAATTCAAATGGCGAAATTGCTATCATACAATTTAAGACACTCTTTCTGAGTCATATTTCAGTGTTATATCAGATGGAGAATAAATGAGAGAGATGGCCATGAATAATATTGTAATTTCTGTGACGGTGCGACATATTAAATGTTACAAGTTATGACGATTACTGGTACCCCGCAATGGCGTGGGCTATCAGACATCTTATTTAAAAGTATTGTAAATACTGGTTATCAGAACATCAGTCTTGAGTACTGCATCTGTTGTAAGATGAAGCTGTTATCTTGTCATTAGTTACATGTAGGCTGTTGCATCTTGATATATCAAGGCCAAAGGTCCCTTCGCCTTCGGACTAGTGCGTAGTCCGAAGGCGTCGCGATATGAACCCTTGATGGTTCAAGATGAGTTGTTGGGGCAGAGAATTAATAGACTCTATCACTCCAATAGAGCGCAGCACCTGACGGGTAGCTAGCTAGGCCTTCAGCATCATGACGTCCCGTGCCCCATTCTGAACGCCGTGACGTCACTCGAAAAACCTCCACTTGTTTCAGCGATCATGAAGTCGTCTCAAGTCAAGATGTCATGGAATGAGTACGGGACGTCGTGACGCTGTAGTTACCCGTCAGGTGCTGCGCTCTTTTGGACAGATATCGTCTATTCAGTGAGCACGAAGCCATCCTCCCACTGCAGAGTTTTTGACCTCGCTCCTCTTCATCCACTAAGAGGAGCGAGACTAAAGCCCTGCTATGGGAGGATGGCATGAAGCCAGAGGAGATGACTTATTCATTCATGAAACAGGGGAGTAATACACTATCTGGGAGATTGCTTCAAGAAATGTCGTTTTAGGTATTATGGTACATTCTTACCTGTTAACTGCATCGTGAGTGTCATATTAAGCTGAGTTAAACTAAAATCACTTCTCATTTTGTAGGACATCTTAGTAGGCCCCAGATTTGTGTCTTTACAAAACTGCTGCTAGCTAACACTTCCTAAAAACTGGTAACTTTGTGAAATAGACAGTAAAATTTAGTTGATCTTCATAAAATTACATACCACCACTTGCGTTTGGATTGACTAGGATGCAATGGCTTCAATATGCAGCCAAATAAGTGTGGTTCTCAGACTGGGAGGTTTTTCACCAAAATTGCAAAAAAGGATGTCCATTCTAAAAATCTTATTCTGCAGTTAACAGGTTGCAATGTTTTGAATTATTGTTCATTTGGCATACCGGTAGAGGAATGATGGAGACGAATGATTGCCAACTCCTGACATACTGAATGCATTAAAGCGGATTGTT
>NMRB01001634.1:75250-92140 GCA_002633025.1 Notospermus geniculatus | reverse complement strand
AAGTATCAGGGAAAAGGGATTGTGTGGCCTTCGGAAATTGGCCAGTAATATTTACCATATTTCTTGAGGCCAGATTTTGTATTGTCTGCTGCATTTGATTTGTGCCTTAATTCCAATAACAGCTGTGGAACTTGCAGTGACAAACCATTGGATCTTGTAATGGCAACCATTGGAACTGACATAGTGACAATGACAAACAATATGACAAACCATTGGAACTCATGATGGCAACCATTGGAACTGACAATGACAAGCAATATGACAAACCATTGGAACTTACAATGGCAAATCAATTTGGATGAGTTTTTGAAGTTGATCAATGTAGGCATCTTAGAAAATCTTAACTTTTACGATCATTGAAACAATTATATGGATTCTTATCAGAAAAAGTGTCTTTGTGACTAAGGTGGGCATGTTTGCTCTTTTGCCGATGTATTTAATGCAGAATCGTGCATGAGCCTTGGAAGCCCATGCGGGAAATGGCGAAATCGCTATCATACAATTTAAGACACTCTTTCTGAGTCATATTTCAGTGTTATATCAGACGGAGAATAAATGAGAGAGATGGCCATGAATAATATTGTAATTTCTGTGACGGTGCGACATATTTAATGTTACAAGTTATGACGATTACTGGTACCCCGCAATGGCGTGGGCTATCAGACATCTTATTTAAAAGTATTGTAAATACTGGTTATCAGAACATCAGTCTTGAGTACTGCATCTGTTGTAAGATGAAGCTGTTATCTTGTCATTAGTTAGGCTGTTGCATCTTGATATATCAAGGCCAAAGGTCCCTTCGCCTTCGGACTAGTGCGTAGTCCGAAGGCGTCGCGATATGAACCCTTGATGGTTCAAGATGAGTTGTTGGGGCAGAGAATTAATAGACTCTATCACTCCAATAGAGCGCAGCACCTGACGGGTAGCTAGCTAGGCCTTCAGCATCACGACGTCCCGTGCCCCATTCTGAACGCCGTGACGTCACTCGAAAAACCTCCACTTGTTTCAGCGATCATGAAGTCGTCTCAAGTCAAGATGTCATGGAATGAGTACGGGACGTCGTGACGCGGTAGTTACCCATCAGGTGCTGCGCTCTTTTGGAGTGATATCGTCTATTCAGTGAGCACGAAGCCATCCTCCCACTGCAGAGTTTTTGACCTCGCTCCTCTTCATCCACTAAGAGGAGCGAGACTAAAGCCCTGCTATGGGAGGATGGCATGAAGCCAGAGGAGATGACTTATTCATTCATGAAACAGGGGAGTAATACACTATCTGGGAGATTGCTTCAAGAAATGTCGTTTTAGGTATTATGGTACATTCTTACCTGTTAACTGCATCGTGAGTGTCATATTAAGCTGAGTTAAACTAAAATCACTTCTCATTTTGTAGGACATCTTAGTAGGCCCCAGATTTGTGTCTTTACAAAACTGCTGCTAGCTAACACTTCCTAAAAACTGGTAACTTTGTGAAATAGACAGTAAAATTTAGTTGATCTTCATAAAATTACATACCACCACTTGCGTTTGGATTGACTAGGATGCAATGGCTTCAATATGCAGCCAAATAAGTGTGGTTCTCAGACTGGGAGGTTTTTCACCAAAATTGCAAAAAAGGATGTCCATTCTAAAAATCTTATTCTGCAGTTAACAGGTTGCAATGTTTTGAATTATTGTTCATTTGGCATACCGGTAGAGGAATGATGGAGACGAATGATTGCCAACTCCTGACATACTGAATGCATTAAAGCGGATTGTTCGCGTCTGTCCAAAGTGAACCAAAAATAATAAAACGTCCCGTTTTATTCGTAACAACAACTGGTAAATGCATTGCGGCGGCCGCTCCGGAAATGGTGCTGTGGAATCTTTGACTCGGCACGAATAGTCCGCTTTAAGTGTATCCTATTTATGCAACTGTTGGCATGAAGTGCCTCATTTGAAGTGCCAGATTTAATTCTGTAGTTCTTTGGAATAGGTTTTGTGTATACAAGTATAATGTGCAGCTGGGAGGAGGTTATGAGATGGGAGTCTGTTTGGGGGGGGGGGGGATTGCTAACAAATCCAGTTTCTAGCATTGCTTGACAATGCACAATACCCATGTCATATCGCAGTGTGTAGAATACAGCTATGTTCATGCCAACCAAATTAAATCAGCAAGTCCAAAGAACTGCAGATTGAGGTTTAATGAGGTGATAGAACCAACCTTCATGGTTGGTGACGATTACCTGTGATCAGGTCTTGGATTAATAGATATTTATGAAGTATCAGAAATGTGGAGTTTACTGTAAATTTAGCTTTATTTTTGCAGTCTTAAAATGATGTGATTTTGTCTGAAAATACCATAAGTCTTGGTCATAAAAGGTAACGGAAAGTGATTTGGGCCAACACTTTCGTAGCATTATTCGCGTTTCAGTTTTCAGAATGTGATGAAAATTAAGGCCGTGCGAAAATGAAGTGTTGTTAGTTCTTACCGGTGTGCAAAGGTTACCAGTGGTAGTCATTGATCACTGTGATTCCATCCCTTGCCGTGGTGTTGAATAGGTGTGATGAATTGGAGACTTTCCTGCCGTAAGAGGCCTCCACTAGTTAGTGGTCCTAAAAACATCACAGAGAGGAAATGCGTGCCACAGTGTCATGACGTGCCTAAACGTAATAAGGTTTAGGCCAAAACTTACGTCAGTGATGTCAAATTTTGTGACATTCTAGGACCGCCAACAGGTGGCCACTAATGGCGGTAAAGTCTCCCATTATCGTGATTATGAGAATCTAATTGAAGTAAACGCCTTCTGCCATTTTCTCGAGATTTTGATAGATCTCCTTTCATGTTACTTGCTTTAAGGTAGATGTACAAGTAAATCTGGTTGAGGTTGTGGCCATTTGGGAATCACAACTAGCCAAAAGGCCAAGCACTACTATGAACTTCTACGAATGTCTAGACATGCAAAGATCGTGCAATAGTTATTTTCAAGATTATTGGGCTGAGATTTTTTCCTTCGGGAAGTCAAGTAGTTCCCAATGCTCATTGAAAGTAATGGTTATCAACATGTGACATGACTGTCCTTGGGAATTCTGTAAGCTTGAGCTTGGTTGCGAATGTTGTGTCAAATCTGAACATACATGTACAATGTACATGTACATTGTAAGAACTGTTCTGTCGGAATTGTAATGTTGATTTCAATGGATTTTAGATACACATGTAGTTCACTTCATTAGGTAACTTATAGTTCCTCTAGATGTACATGTAGGATTTGCTACACTTCTTTAAGTGAAGAAAATGCATTCTAGAAATTCTGGAAGTATTGTTTCCGGAAACATCTTGGATCTTGGAACATTTTAAAATTCAGGGAGATTTGCATGCTCCCGTTGTACCAATAAATTAGGTGATTTCCGCCAAGAAAAAAGTGGTTTGCATTTACTTGAGTGGAAATATTCATGTTATGTAAATGCATATTTTGAGCTTTATAAATAATGGTTATTTTATAACAAATATTATTACAAATAAATTGCAAAAAAAACACTGTAAACTTGTTGTTCGTGTCACTTTTTTTAGTGTCGGGTGAGAGAGCAGATTGGGTCAAGTGTAGTATTATAACGGGCCAACTGGCGGGAAGTGACACATCTCCATACATTGCTGCTTATTCCGTGCACGCTCAGTGCACTTTCCATGGCTTGGCCCACTATACTTGAGCCAAGTCGAGCGAGCATGGTGGGTGACCACGTAGGGGGTTGTGGTTTCCTCCTGCCCTTGGCTAGATTGTGAAGTTGGTGCAGACACTGACAAAATATACTGTGGTGTCGGAGTTATGCCGGATTTGACTCCATATCCACCCATTGGTTCTGGGGAATTTGGGGTCGGGCCTGTGGACTGAAATTGTGGTGTGGGCGGATATGAATGATCCCGAGACATGCCCCGATACCAAATCATTTTTGTTTGGGCTATACCTTCCCTAAAAGTACGGCTAGGCCTGACCGCAACCAGTCCGGCATAACTCCAACACCACAGTATGTTCTTGCTGAAGTAGGGATTCCTGAGACCCCGGTACAACCGGAGGGACTAAACTCAACCACAACCGAGGACAACAAATCAGAGGTTCTATTATTATTGTTGTCAAAAAAACTTCTGGGCTGCCGGAGTGATACAGTCAGTGGGGTCGCGTGCAAGAGACACCATCCTTCGGATTTTTTTGGAAATTTCTCCTTGGGAACATGATGTATAAGAATCTTCAGTATCTCTACAGAAATGAACGACAGTACAGGGATATGAACAGAAATGAAGTGAAGGCAATTTTCAAGAAAATGTTGTTAATTACCATGATATCAAAATACTACAACATTTACATTAAAGATTCAGTTTAAATTACAACAAAATAGGATTCAGGTGACAGGGGAGGAATCGAAGTTATGATACAACAAATTGTTGACGTCTGTGGCTATCACAAGCTAGGAAACTGCAGTATTAGTTATGTTTAAAAGAACACATTTATGGCTCTGGATCCATATTCATTAACACACTTAAGTCAAAGTGTGATACTCATCTTTTGCTTTGAACAAAGGATCTGTGTCACTCAGACTTAAGTAGTTTATATGAATGTGGGCCCTTGACATAAAAGACAGTTGCAAATATCCTTTCAGTCNCCTTTCAGTTTCCACTTGTTTTTTTGGGGGGGGGGGGGCAGCATCTAGGAAGTCTCACAAGTCATCTCTAATATTCTCCTGCGGCCTTCAATTTAGGACACTGAGAATTCGAGGTTGTTCCCCCTCACAAAAAGCCAAGTGGCGAACACTGCAACACATAAATGCACAAAACACTGTCCAACAGAATAAAACCCAAATAAAACAGAACGTGACCTGCTCCACCAAAAGCAGACTATTCCGTCGTACAGCCATTAACCCTTGCGACAAGCATCTGCTTTTGCTTGAGCAGGTCACGTTTTCTAGAAGGGTAAAGAATTATGTCAAGTTGTACATGTAGTACGCTAGTGATGCTGACGGAACTTTCTGCCAAGAAACAACTTGAAATATTTTTACACATGACAAAACAGCACAAGGTAGACTTCTAGAATGTAAATGCTCATTTCACAATTTCTATACCTTAATATAAATTCTATACAAATGGACACTAGACGTATGATCTTGATAACCCCGTCTAGAAGAAGCACATGCTGCATCCTCACTTGGGTCCCTGTGGCTGGAAAGCAAATCATGATTCGGTATGCCTTGTAAGTCCTTGAAAGTGATATCAGATGTTATTCTTGTGACCACATCAGAAAGTCTCCAATAATTCACACCAGCAAGTGAGCAACACACCCTACAGATAACTCTGCAGTGCATTTTCCCCAAAGTCCATAGAAAGCTAGGCTTTTTAAAATCAAACATGCCATTTTTTTGAATTTATGAAGTTGATGACGGTTCGAGTTCTGATGCTGGTGGGTCTGGGTCTTCATCATTGTAGATATTCTCAGCCTAAAATGAAACATTTGAAAAATAACCATAAATAAACTGGAAACACCAGTTTGCCTGCCTCACTCGGGTGAGGGAACCCATGTGAGTAAGAAACGAAAGCCCAGAAACACGACTGACCGTAGCATAAAGAGAAACTTGGTACGCACCATTTGCCAAACTTGCATGATGTTGTCCTCCGACACAGAGCAGATGACCCACGGTTCGTTGGGATTCCATGAGAAGTCTGAAATCTTGGCAGTGTGTCCACCGTGGATGAAGAGAAGCTCTGGTGGTCCATCCTCCGCATCCTCAGCCGACTGTTCCTCTCCGATTTTACTCAGGTCCCACACGTGGAGTCGTCGGTCAGTGCCACTGGAGGCGAGGATCGTTTCATTATGGGGTGACCATTGAACCTGAAGAGGAAATATTGCGTAATTTTGAAATCTGCCATGTCATGAAATTATCATCTGGGCAACTCTGTCCATCAGTGATGACCAACGTGACACCAATGAAGTTTCTACAAAGGGTAGCCGCTAGAAGTGAGATGGTGCAAGGGTAAAACTGCAGAAGTGCATTTCATTTAAGACACCAAGTCCAGTCATATCCTCACCTGGAAAATTTCATCTCTGTGAGATTCAAATGAATGTAATTTTAGTTTCAAATTGCGGAGATCCCACAATGCGACAGTCTTGTCAGCTGACCCAGTGGCAAAAATGTACTCGCTGTATGGGTTGAAGGATAGACAGTTGACTTCTGCTGTGTGGGCATCAACTGTGTGACTTGGCTTTGTGACATTATTGGATCGTGTATCCCAGCTGAAATATGGAAAGAAAATTGTAATATTTCAGTTGAAAAAGATGTTTTGAAGAGACCTAAGGCCCTGATTACATAGAAGTATACGGTATACGAAAACGCCGGTAAACAATGGCTTCACGGTCACGAATCCTTTGAGAGGCCTTTGTTAACCAGCATTTTCATACACCGTATACTTCTATGTAATCGGGGCCAAAAGCACCAAAATCTTGGTGTCCATAAACGGCAGTCAGGTGAATGACAATCCAATGCCATCAGCAGGAAATGCAGAATACAGCAAGGTGAAAGAGACAACGATACTTACATCATGAGTTTTTGGTCATCAGCAACTGATCCAAAGAGACTTTCATGGAGTAAATGCCAAGAAACATCCTGTAAGGAAAGCAATGGTTTATTCAGACTGACACCAATTTGCACACCTGGATTGCTGGTCTAGAAAGATCTCGTAATACTTGAGATGGATGCTGGTGCAACAGCACAGTGTTACATCGACTGTCCATGCCTAGAAGCAAACTAAGCAACAGAAAACCTACCTCAACAACTGCTGTGTGGCCGGTGAATATTGTCTTCGCATCAAGATTTTGTTTTTCTTTGGATTGTGCAGCTGATGAGATATCCCATAAACAAATGGTCTGTAAAAGAGACGATAAACAAGCTCAGGAATATTTCAACTCAATATCTTAGAAATTCTAAAACGATGTCACCCAACACTAATTTCAGACCTGATGAATCAGAAACTGCCAAAGTTACAGAAGTGAGTCCAAAATCAGATCTACGACAATTTCCATCAAAGAAAACACAACAACTCACATGATCATCTGATGCACTCAATAAGCATCCATTTAGATTAGGATTCCACGACAGACCATATCCCTCTTTTTGATGTCCTTTTAGACGCAGCTCTGGGCTACATTCCCCACTGGGTTCAGGCTTTGACGGATGCTTCGTGTAGTCAAACACCAGCACATCACTAGATGGCGTTTTTGTCGCGATTACGCACGGATTCTGTGGCATGTATCGTGCTCTGTTGACTTCACCTTCATGATTGATTTTTATTTCTATTTCAATTTTTCCGCTGACAGACCCAAATCCACCAAATTCTGAAAATAAAGTGAACTCTGGTGAATAAAGCAACCTAAATACATGTACCAACATTCCCTCCCTAACCTCGACCCCTGTGCTTCTGAAGTGAGGCAGCGTAGAGACAATGGAATAACCGCAGCACTTATCAACTGGTCCTGTGAAGACCACAGGCTACAATAAAGAGAAGTAGGGTTGGAGCTACCATTAGCTCTTTCGAGCAAAGCAAAAGAAAATCCCAATTGACAATCACCATCTGGAAACTGTTTAGAAAATTGGAAAATTCAGCCAATTTTAGGCCTTCTTGGTCAATTTGGCGAAAGAAAACTGCATAGCTAGGACCCTGAACACTCCAAAACACAGCTTTTTTGTTTCTTTTATCTTACCTCCTTTTTCGCTGTCATAATGTGAAGCATCAAACTGTGCATTGTCATTTGGTAACTGGACACTTGCTATCAGCAAGTGATTCTGTTCATCTGATGTGTGTGTTCCTAGGATCAGTCTATGGATAGAGTAGTCTTTCCCTTCAGGCCTACAATGAGATTTGAGAACAATCATGAGAGAATTCTTACTAGAGTTTCTCCTCGATCCTGACTGTCAGGGCCTGGTATAGTTCAGGGATAAAATGCCATAACACCAATTGTAATAGGCTTCATACTGGTACAATAGGCCTATTATCGTACAGTGTAAGAGGTAATGAGGGGTAGCAAAGTTGGATCATTTCTGTACTGAGTAGGCCTAGGCGTATTAACCTNGATGGATCAAATATTGAGAAACTGTTCAGAACTGGTAGACCTTGACTGAAGCGTTCATCCAAGTTTTCTGATAGAGCAGTACAGTACCCTTTCAGCAGATTTTTCATTTGAGTTTCACCATGAACTGTCAAAGAAACACCTGTAGTTTTCTGAAGCAACTTCTGGATGTCAAACTCTTCATCATCCTCTTCATTATCATCATCATTCACTTCATTAGGCCTACCAAGAACATCACCCCCCCAATCATCATTTTGGACCATGTCTGCTACTGGCTGTTGTGGCAAAGGCTGGTTTGAAATCAGCTTCAGCCTTCCCTCAGTTGGATGCAGGTCATCCCTTAACTGTGATACAGGCAATTCCTCCAAGGCAATCTCTTTGAGCTTGTCCTTGGTGCGCTGCAAGGCAGGTGCTACAGCAGAGCAGTGGATGTTACCCCTCTGCATGAACTTACTCAGGATTGAAAGCTGTGGTAACACATCATGAAGGATGTAGATTGCACCCAAAAACTTGGCTGTTCTGAACTCTTGGAGCATACCACGAGCCTTTGGTTCTTTAGAGGAAAGGGCACTGAGGGTTAGCAGTACAGCTACATAGTCTGCATAGATTGCTTGAACGGAATTGTCAAAGGAAAGCCAACGTGTACTGCAGGCCTTTTTCAACCTTCGAGCAAGTTTCGACCTCTTCTGCTTGTCATTGACAATGACACCCTTGAGATTCATCTGAATGTGCAAGTAAACAGCCAACCTTTTTGGACATTTATCAAATAGTTTCCAAAGGCTAGTCAGCCAATCATGTACTTTCTTGATGTACTTCACACTGTCAGCTGTATCAACACAAGCTAAGGCTAAACGGTGACAAATGCAATGAACTGATATCAGAGCTGGATTAACATTCTGTCTCAATTTTGCAGCCACACCGTTGTTTTTACCTGTCATCACCGAGGCACCATCAGACACAAAAGATGTCAGCATTGTTCGTGGGATGCCTAGTTCATCCAAGCATTTCAACAATGCCTCAGTAATTGTCTCAGCATTTGCCGACTCAGAAACCTCTAGTAAGTTCTTAGCAGACAAGAATGGAGTCTTGACGTCTCCATCCTTTGTGGCATACTGAATGAATGTAATCAATAGTTGAATAGTGGCAATGTCACTCACTTCATCAGTTAGAAGACCAACACAATTTGACTGAAGAATCTCACTCACTACCCGATTCCTGATAACTTCACCTATTGTGAGAAAAATTTCTCTCATTATGCCTACACTAGAGTACTGAAAATGTCGCATATGATCAACACCAGCTTTTTCAAATAGGTCTATAAGCCCATACAGTTTCCTGTTGGCCACTTCTTCCTTGGCCAACCAATAGGCAGCAAGGAAGGCATTGAATAAAGTCTGGTCCCTAGTAGCTTCTCTGTTCTGGAATTCTCTCTCAAACATTGATACCCTACTGGTCAGTTCATTGAGAACGGCTGCTTTATGTTTGTCAGAGCCACAGTGTGACCTAACAGCACTCTTCTTAAACCTGACAGCAGGCACAGTATTATACTGTTCAAAGCTGTTCTGCTGGTTAGTCATGTTGTGCTTCTTACACAACAAACAGAAAAGTCCACAGTTCTCACTGTAGGCTAACCACCATATCCCTGTCCTCTCACAGTACGTGAGGTCTTCATCTGTCAGCCAACCATGATGGAATCGGTCTTTTTTCTTTTGCAGCTTGTCAGCCTTTGATACAGAAGAACAGCCTTGACGCACACACGTGTAATGGGTGTGAAGGACATTGTTACCAGGATGGGCAGAGTCGTCACTGAACAGTTGTGTCACAGTTTTTCTCATAACATCATCACTCATCGGCTTCACCTTTGGGACCTTTGATGAGCCTGAAAAAAACAAAGGCATGGTTTGAATCAAATGTCACTGTGACTGACTGGAAATGTTTAACAAAGAAAAGAAGACTACACAAGTGTACAAATTACTACAAGAAGCAACATGGATTGGAACTGAAGCAGCTGGACAGACTGAGACAACAACCAAAACATCAATGTGCACTGCAAGGACAACATCACATTGTTGTCCTTGCAGTGCACATTGATGTCTTTGTTGGAACACAGATGAAGCAGTGATGCAGCAGCAGCATCAAGTGATAGACAAGACGTGATCATACTACAACAGCTACAGGGACTCAGGAGCTATTCACCAGGGAAGGAAGCTTAATGCAGGTGCACTGCTGCTACTACTATGTGACCATCACCACCACCAGGCTGATTATTAATATTATTATATTTACCTATACTGAAGTTTTGGGACTGAAAAATTGAGAAAGAGAACAGTGTAGGAAAAATTATTACGATTTGGGAAAAAAAAAAATAATTTAAACATCATGAAATCTGCATACCTGTACACATTGGCAGGGAAACCACTTCTGCTTCAGGCTCCTCCTCTGTGGTGGTGGTGTCCCCACCATGAGGCAGCTGCTGAGGCTCTGCATCATGTATGATCTGAGCATCTGTGGTGACTACTGGAGGGGAAGCTGGAGGGACAGCTGAAAATCAGCAAATAAAATTAAATGACATGAAATGAAACATGGTGTTGTTGGGAAAGTTATTCTAAGTCAACCCTATTAGGGTAATACCCCTTACCATTTGATTTGGTAAATATTAAATAGAAAGTAAAAGTAGTACCTGTAGTACTACTACTTGTAGGCACAGGCTGTCTAACTTCATCATCATCTTCAGTCTCTGACCCTTCATCTTCAGATCCTGACCCTGTGAGCACACCTGTGGGACCAGCTGAAAGTCAGAAAATAAAACATTAGCTACTCGGTACACGTGCAGCACCAAAATCAGCTGATCAGTTGTAAACATAACAAGTCGTACGCAAGTACACACTTCGTAACCATGCCGCACTACATGCGTCTGTGTAACTGTATCTGCAAGTGCAATTGAGCAAGACTGCCTGATTAATATGCAAAATATCGCTGGGCTGGTTCCGCAGGTGCACGCGCTGACCGTCCATGCTCCTAATGACGGCAAATCGCACACGATTGCACATGATTGCTGCAGCCAAATTGGCATAATCAGCGGCAGAAATAGCGTCATAATACTCTCTGAAAATGAAATCCTTATCTTACCTTCATCTCTCGACCGTTTCGCCGATATCCCGCACTGGAAGAGGGTCAGATTTCTCTTCAGTGCAGGCACGTTTCTTGGTGTGGCGGCCATTTTGTTCAGCTTACCTCAGTCACCCACGTCCGGTAGTACAACCTCGATTCCAGTCACGGATACGTCGCTCAATATACAATGAATACCAGTACCCCACTTGCTAGGAGCGAGGATACAGAAAGGCCAGCACGCTACGGTCATTACGAACCAAGGTATAGGGCGATTCTGTACATTGCGCGGTACTTTCGCGCCAAAACTTCGTTCCACAGCGCGGGGCTCGCAAATTGAGATTTTAAAACTCAAGGAAAAGTAGGCAGCGGTTGACTTGTGAGTAGGCGGCGATTTACCGCCGCCTGCCGGCTACTTTTGAACACCCTGAATGCCATCAAATCTTCTCTTTCTCAGTAGCTGCATTGCCCTCGGCAGAAAGTGGTATTCAATTGCGTGTGAAGTAAACATGGTGTAGTATACATGCACTATATACATGGCAGAAAGAGAGGGAAAACGACGAATAGGAGCAATCGTGGCGATCAGCCATGTCATTCACCAAAAGACAGCAACAAAATTCTAGCAGACCAATACAGAAGAAAATGTGACCCGTGTCAGCAAAATGAGACAGAATGCGCACAGAAGATCCAAGGTGAACCAACAGTTTGTTGAATCAGCATTGTTTGCCCATTGTGAAATTGACTTTGTCCATTTCTGTAATTGTTCTCTGGTGTCATCTTGAGTCTTCTATCTGCCGCATTCCGACTCATTTTGCTGTAGTGCTCAATCAACCATGAATGGGTCGCTAGGCGTTAAATTTGAGCAAATTGACCCTAATTGGTCAACTGACTGATAGCTCCTACTGCATTAATTCANCACGACTGTTACGAGTAATGCATTTCAACGCAATGATTTAACTGGGTCAACTTGACGTGCCATCTTACGGTGATCCAAACGGCGCAACGTCATTCGCCAGTTCACCACGATCACGCATCTGTTCACGTGGACAGCTTGTGGAAGTAGCGAGCTGACCAATCATCGGGCTCCGATACTTGCTGACCTGGGAACACTGATTACTAATTCATTTGTGCACAGTTTGAACCAATCAGAGCATGAGATGATTCATTATGATCAGATCCCGCAGCCTACATTCATGATTTTTCGTGAACGGCGGTGGTTTTAACGCCGTTGAGCCTGGAAGTGAGCGTGTCATTTTCCCGCCAAAATTAGTGCGCCGTGGCGACCAACATGACCAAAATACTCAGTTTATGTGTGTTTGATCAACAAAATCGGAATGAAGGTATTTATATCAAAGTAAATATTCGATAATAGTCAGTTTATATATTTTGAAAAACATAGATAAGGTGTTGAAAACTTTGCGCCCGAGTCGCAAATTGCACTGTTTGCACTAATTTGCATAAATTAGCGCAAGCCAAGATGGCGGCACATGAAATGTGGAACGGCTCGAACGGCCAGATCGATGACTCTATCCCGTCTAACTCACCTTAAAATGTTGCCGTGGACGATGTTAATGATTAAAATGTTGTGTGAAATCATACAAATGGTATCAAAGGTATGTGTAACGCATCTTGCATCTAATATTGGCCAGTTTTGTGCCCGGGTCCGACTTCGAACATTGCGATCGGTGTTTTCTTACAGCCACGACGCCGTGACCTACATCCACGCAGATATGCAGATGAGTTAAATTGATACATTTTGATACATTCGTAAGAATGCGTGGCCGTAACAGTCGTGACCGGTAATCCATATCTGTGGGGAATCAATTCACTGTCATGACTGTAGGGCCTACATAGTCATGGATAGTTGTCTAATCTCAGAGACAGAGAGAAGGGAAGCGGGACCAGCTGCATGTCAAGTTAGAGAACAGAGGCAGTGCATTTCACTGTGTGGGCCTCCAGCGCCTGATCGGATGATGTACAAATGCACTGCCCGCTCTTTGTACACGCGCTGCAAGAACAAAGATGGCGGCTTCCATGGAAAACATAGCCGGCAAATTTCCCCTGTATTTTTTACCGATTATCAGCAGGTAATAATCGATTTTGTTCATTTTATTGCTTAGTACTATTCTACGTCAATTCATGCCCTAGTACCTCCGTCTTTATCAGCCATCGTCTTCTATTATTATCAGAAATGGAGGATGAGAAACCGGGAAAACAAATCGCTTCGTCGATTCCGCGACAAAGACTACCCATGCGCAAGAATCCCCGCCAAAATTTTCGTGCTCTTTCGGAGATCCTTCGGTAATTTCCGTGCGAAATTTCAGTGCAGAAAGGTCATCATCCGGGCTCTTTTGCAAATTCAACATGGTGGACATGGGCAAGTTCGCCCCAAATATCCATAAATTTGATGAATAAATGCGTCGGAAAAGAGGTTTAAATCGTGATGAAAACGGATAATTTTCATACTTTGTGAATCTGTAGTTATTTGCCTCCAATCGAGTTGATTTTGCATTGATTCAGGGCAATGGAAAACCTGAAATTAAGCGATCAAGAGTTGCGTATTTACGGCGAACTTTTCGCCGCTTGCGATGCTGAAAACACTGGTCGAGTTCATGGAGTGAGGGCGTCTGAGCTGTTTCTCAGCTCAGGGCTGCCGAATGAGATACTGTTTCAGGTGAGGCTGCATAAATATCATGTCTTTATTAGACCCTGGTTGGTTGACAGTTTTGTTGCATGTTGTGCTGCTCTGTCTATTTTTACTCTTTCTCTTCTTCTGAGTCTGAGACAGTTCTGTTCTCTCTTTTGTTCATCAAAATAAAATGAAATAAAAATCACATTCACACAATCTCTCCTGACTCAGTAACTG
Source organism: Notospermus geniculatus (assembly GCA_002633025.1). Lineage (NCBI taxonomy): Eukaryota > Metazoa > Nemertea > Pilidiophora > Heteronemertea > Lineidae > Notospermus > Notospermus geniculatus. The sequence continues at coordinate 78,083 of NMRB01001634.1, read as the reverse complement.
ATGATGATGATGATGATGATGTGATCAGTCAGTCAGTTGACCGTTAATGGGCCTAGCCTACCGTAGCCCTAGCCCAGCAGGCCCTAAACTGAACTCATCAACTCAACACATGCAACGCAACAGAACGATGTTACGTCGTGGAAATGATGAATAGACCGGATATGCTATGCCTAAAAATCGATCAAAGAGTGCGATGACCCCACCCCACCCCAGACAGAATTTTAGTCATCTGAAACTGAACATCCTCATCCTGAGCTAATCCTAATGATTGCTAAGCTCCATCTAGGTGGCACTCAGATTGGACTTCTGTCCCATCGCCCGTGCCTGGAGTCGGCCTGCTGGTGCGCATTCTGGGAAAGGCATGAAAAGTCTGTCATGTGTCTGTGAGTGTTGACAATAGTCAATGTCGATAGGTAAGCCTTGTTGAAACTTTCGCCTGAATGTTGTCTCAGTGTTTGTGTGTGATTGATGTCTTTATATTTACAGAACTAAAAGTTGTTTTTCAGCCCAGGCCAAGACTGATCATAGGCCTACTTGTGACAAAAGAACATGCATCATGATCAATCATGCATTGTCTTGCATTTCTTGTTCATGTAGACAAAGTAAGAAACATTTTACATTGTTGTACTTGACTTCATGACATCCGTGATGATTCAGGTCATGATTGTCACTCTTGGAACTTGTTTGTCAGACTTGAGCTCTGCATTTTGCAGCATAAACTAATAAAAGAATGTGTGAGGGTTGCCATGATTGCAGTCATGAGCTACACTGACTCCCCAGATCAATGCCAGTACCTTAGGAAGGAACACTCTCCTAATTGCAATCAACTACCCAATTTACTTCTCAACGCCATTCTTTCAATTACATTTTCTATTGTTTTCTATTGAACTGCGTGTTTTCAATTCATTCCCCTGGCACCATTCCTGAAAGAGACACTATCAAATGCTGATCATTTTAGATTTCAATCAAGATAATCATTCTACCTACCGGTAATGTAATTTCTTAGGGCGCACTATTCAGTTTTATTTACTTGGTAACTTCATAAAATTAAATCAGATCTTTAAAAAAATTGCCGAAATTGGTTTGAATGTTCTGGTGAGTTTCTGTCTGTAAACTGTAGAAGAACAAATATGATTAGAAAAAGCCATTGATGCCAGCCCCATTGTAAAGCAAAGGACGCTGTCTTACATGTAAACCTAATTTGTTAAATTGCAACAGTACAGGTGCTGTCTATTATTGCTTCTACAAGAAGAAAATTATTGGTGATCGTGAGAGTGACTGGTAATGTGTGAAGGTCCTTCACATGGACGATGATCAGATCCATGTACATCGTAGTCTGCTTCACTACCTGCAAGTTATTGATTTCTCCTCTTATGTGATGGATGGTGGTGGTGGTCTGTTGGCGTAGGTTGTCGTCTCTCTAGAATTTGTGCTGTCACCATGTAGGTGACATCCTGATCTCTCAGTTGTGTTGTGAATTGTACTGGGCATTTTGTAATTTAAAACAAAACACGCAGTATCTATCAGCACTATGGTAATGGTATACATCACTGGTATACTGGCTACATAACATGACTGTTTTGCAATAGATCACCCATGTAGTACATGTAGATGTACACCCATTTGCCAAAGTCACCTGAATTTGGGGACATCTTCTAAGTTGTTTTGAAATATGAGATGTTCTCTCTAGGTATAATGGGGCTCAGTTTGGCATATAAGTGTGTGTAACCTGTAGCGGGGCAACTTTGGATTGTACCGTTTAAGTTATTATCCTCTAGTAACGTAGTAACTGTAAAGCATCCTTTTTTCCTGGGTGAATTTTCAGGGTACATTTCATCTTCTCTGAAATGGCATGACAGCAGAGGAGAGTGTTCCATTTCAGTGTCACCAGGCTTGTGGTTCTTTCCATCTTCAACCCACTTCTCGTTGAGTGGCGAGTAATCTCTTCGTAAAAACTCCAGGAAAGGAATTCATTTCCTGATCCAATAGGTAAAGTGATGGCATCACGTGTTCTTATCATTTTACTGTTAATGTCTTTGCAGATTGCCGAAATGTGTGGTGCTAAGAGATTGGGTCACTTCGGACGCAGTCAGTTCTACATTGCCTTGAAACTGATCGCAGTGACGCAGTGTGGACTGCCTCTTGCATTTGAAAGTTTTAACACAGGTAAGTTTAGGATACACTGATTGCCTCTTAGTTGGTTTACATATCTTGCATCTTATACACAATTAGAGCAAATAATTTTGACGTGCGCTGAATTTCCTAGTCAAAGTTCTTATTCCATCCCTTCAGAGCTGTGTTATCAGCAAAATTCTTCAGTACACACGTACATGGTTTCTATTGATTTTTGCACAGTAACAACATCAGCTCTCCAAATACTCTCATCTCCATCTGCGTGACAATTGCAGAACTTCATCAAAGGAAGATGATTACTTTATTTACTTTGTTCTGCTTCGGGAAAAGAGATATTTCGTCCTCAACTGTCAGTGTCATAAGAATATTTGTGCAAAGTTTTTAATTTCATTGCATGAACATCCTGATAAAAATGGTGTGAAGTCTTGACGATTGTTGGTTCTTGGTTGTCATAGTAACAGCAATAAATACATGCACACAAATGAATCGATATCATCTTGAGTTAATGAAGCCTAATCTCATGATCATCCCGCTCAGCTGTCCGATTTGGCCATGGCTATCTACCAGTCCACGTAGCTCAGATTGTGAAAAAGGCAGGCAGGATAGGCTACCCTACTGTAAGCTACCATATGGGAAAAGGGAAAAAAATCACACTGATCCATTCCCAAATTTTAAAAGAACACAGAAACGGGGGGGGGGG
>NMRB01001634.1:34309-75179 GCA_002633025.1 Notospermus geniculatus | reverse complement strand
CGCACATCACCCTTCGAGAAATTGACCGGTCCACGGCGTATCTGCCGCCTCGAGAAGAAGAGGCCAATCAGAATCGGTGTTGTAAAATTTGAATTGTGGTACAAAGAGTGGTAGCCGAAGACCCGATATAAAGTGCAATATGATTGGTCGCCCGGTAAAGTTGGCATCGTGCCAAGATACGCCGCCGACTGGTCTATTTCTCGAAGGGTGATGTGCGATGTAACGTAGTGGTGAGCAGATCGGCCTTTGATTATCGAAGATGGGGGGAGCTACATGTAGCTCAAAATATCTTCTCGCCAAAACTTTAAACTAGGCCTAATGGGATTTGGGTTAGCCAAAAAATAAGTTCTCCAGTCAAAAGTTCCCTGGATATGAACTCATGTTTCAGGTTCATACTGAGTTAGCCAATTTTTCAGCCAGTTCCCCCCCCCAAAAAAATGCCAAATTGGAGGGCTTAAGTAGCCATTGGTCATTGGTCAGTGGGTAGCACGATCCCTGAGAGGCCTTACAATGAGCCGCACTGATGGTTGCCATGACTTCATGTACAGAGTGAAAAAAATCCACATTCCTATCAAATGACATCATAATCATATTGTGACAATGTGGTCATGACAAAACGTTCACAGGCTGTACATACATACACATCTGTTACTGATCCACTCATTTATTCACTGTCTCACTTCATGACATTGGCTGGATTTGCAAGTAGCCTATTCATTCAAGTGCAATCTTAGGCAGTATGTGTCTTTCAGCATTAGGTTATCAATCAATCACAGCCACTGCTGATACATATAACTCTCAATAATGGTCCGAGTTACCAGTAGCTTAATTGCTTATCAATTAAATACAGCGTCTAGGCTGCTCATCGATTTACTCGTTTTGAAATGTTCAGTTGGGTGCTGGATGTTCATATCATTACTTTGCCCAGTGACCCCACAGTGTAGTCCTTATTAAATTTTCATTAGCCGTGGTTGCACTACATAAAATCCCCGTTTTTTTTTGCGGTCACACCTATGAATTGCCGGGCTTCAAGATACCCATGTCTGAAAAACACGAGATTTGAAACACGGCAAGCTCGCAATGTTTTTGAAATCCCCGTGTTTTCGTTAGTTCTCAGCACGGCTACAGATGGCGCAGCCATCAAGTGACATCATTCTCGCGCCTCCAACAATGTGTGCCAATACAGAAATGACCAAAGAGTCAGTGCATGCAGCACACCTGTCGCCGGGCTACTTAACTACAATGTACCGTAGTAGGGTGACCTCTCACTGGGCTTTTCGTACACACGGGTCTTGAAAAACACGGGTATTTTCAATAGGTGTAACTGTAGCTTGTATTGTTAGTGTAGTACCATCTGCCACTGGTGTGTAATCACCGCTTTCACACCATGTAATCGATGTCTGTTCATTACAGGAATAGAGATCCCACTACCAAAACTACAGACTCGCATTTCAGATGATAGGAGAAGAGGGAGTCAACCCATGCAGTACTCGGTTCTCAACCAGCCTGACCAACAAGGGTAATTATTGCTACTTTCAATGCATACATAATAAAATAGTTATTTTCCTTTGTACATTCGTTCTTGCATCATAATGCAAAGTGAATGGTTTATTGTTTGATAAGGAAAAGGAGATGGAGGAAAGTGGAAAACTTTCAAAGGCCTTTCACTCAACCTAGTTGATGTCATCAATATTGGTGACTTCTTAAAGCAAGGTTCATTGGCACACGGATCCGATCGGTTTCCAGTCCGTTTGCCCCTAGTTTTCCGGAGACGACAACGCTGAAGTCCATTTGATAGATTTTTTACGGACCTGAAGCGGACAAAATCTGTGTGCCAATGAACCTTGCTTTATTAGCCAGCAGCACACCAGACGATATCGCAAGCGGTCTTCTCGCCAGCCACACCACAGACGAGGCAATATATTGATATTGTTTGATGTTGGGTGAGCATCATTGACGAGAAGATTCCACACATCCCTCTCCAGTGTGCAAACGTGGCATCAACAGCCAGATTATTTGCAATATCGCCTGGTGTGGTGCTGGCTTTGGAAAGTATGTGCTCCTTTCGTTCCTATCTACTTCCAGTTTCTGAATGGCTGCTGTGTTCAGTAAGATCAATGTCGGTAAACAATGACATTGCCTGGAAGCAAAATGTCAGATGTGTATCAAACTTAGGACCAATTTAAACATTGAACCAGGTCATGGATGTTGAATAGCATTTGATTACTCAAAAGATATAATAGGCCTACACAATGCAGTGTCTTTGAATCTTATGGTGGGTTCATATGTCTTTGACCTTGCCTTAGTCTATGTACCTGTTGATTGAACATGTTGAATAGCAAGAGTCCGTTCCCACACAGGGTTTCTGCCAGAAATGTTTTTGAGGGTACTAATTTCTTCAAAATCAGCAAAAACCCCATAAAATTAAAGAAAATGGCCCTTTTCTGTTCCTTTGAGGGTACTCACATTTTACCCTGAGTAACCTGTGGCAGAAACACTGACACAGTATGAAGGAGCAGTTTCCATCATGTTTTGCACTGAGCGGTGTGGGTTTTTCAAATCGGGCTTTATAGAAACTAAAGCCTCTGTCTTAGATTTGATGTCATCAGCATCCCACAACAGGGCGAAATTCACGAACACTGACGAAAGGGGTTAATTCAGAGACGTTTATATGATATGTATAAATTAGGCTCATAGTGGTTATGTAATGTACATACATTCACAGAAAATGACATAAAAAAAAGATGTGTGGCAGTCTAGGAAAACCGGTCGGAAGTCACTGAATGATCAACAAGGGCTGTCCGATTGCCTGTGCATTGATCTACTACTGTTTACCTGTTACGTAGTACATTTCAGCTATTGAAATGTGCCGGTTCACCAAGGCCATTAACACTTTCCACAATACGCGACATCCGACGGGTTTTCCTATACCGCCTCACAGATGTTCTCGCTCCCTTCGTCACGGCACACAAGCAGTGATGGAAGGAACTAGGAAGGATAATGAGGTGTACTGTCATTAGTGTCAGATCAGAGCAGTGTCAATGACCTCTGTCTCGTTCCTTTGATTGATGAAAATGAACTCATTTGAGATGTAACGACCACGAGCCAGAGGGTTGACGCCAGTACGAGAGCACCCTTGCTTCGGGTCAATACTTCGAGAGGTTCAAAGAGATGACTGCTAGCAGGCTGGAAAACCAATCTATAATATTGGTATATGGACATGTACAGATTTTGGGGCTGTAGGTTTCATCAAATACATGTAGGCCTAGGTGTGGTAACACTTCCACATGATTTGATTGGATCTCTGTATTGCCGAGCCCATAGTCCATGAGCCAGACCCAAAATTTTGGAGTTTGACTACATGTACGAATTTTGTGAACTGATGCAACATGGATTTTTGGTCAGTCTCACTGTTGCTGATGTACTTCATCGCTTCTTGGACTTAGGGCCGTATGCACGGGTCGGACTTTAGTCTAAAGTCTAAAGTAAACTTAAGTTAGACTTTCTCTTTGCTTGAAGCATCGAGAAAAGTCCGACTTTAATGAAAGTGTGGCTGCATGAAGTCCGAAACGAGCATACATGTATACTGGTAGGCCCTACGGCCCTTAGTCGAAATGTAGGCCTTTACTTCATGTAGGCCTAAATGTACATTTATGATGGTGGTGATTGGGTACATACTAACCGGTAATTCATTCCATTTATCTTTCAGAATGATCACTAATATTCACCAAGCCGGTCAGTTACCGCCACCCCCAGGGAAACAACACGTGCGCAGTTTCTCCGGCTCTCGACACGCCCCCATGAATGTCGTTTCAAATGAACCAGCTTTAACAAATCAGGTAAAAAGTCATAAGTGTCCTTAAAATAAAAACTTCCTTTTGGCCTACCGTATTTATTGGCGTACAAGGCGCGACTTTTTGACCCCAAAAGGGCCTCAAAAACGGGCCTGCGGCTTATAGGAAGGTGCGTTTTATTTAAGGATCAGGGTGGCCAAAAGCACTACCCCTCCAAAAAGTTTTTTGAGGCCCCAAAACCTTGACACAACGGTGATCAAGTTGGATGATGCTGGCAACATGAATGTCAACACGGCGCTAAAACGGTCAAAAGTTCACCTGATCACTCACTTTAAACTGTAAATCCAGTCCTTGCATGCCATCCACAATCATACTAGCCCCCCTAGTCCCTCCATTTGTTGAAAAAAGTTTTTTATTCCCACCCAAAATGAACTTAAACCCATCAAGTTTTTCGTTTCTGTCAGCCACCATCTTGCATGTCTTGACCATGCCATGTTTTCTGATTTGAAATCGAGGCTGGCAGGTGAGGGGGCATCTCATCGTATGGTTTACATGATGATTCACAAGCTATTCATGAATGCTATCAACTCATGTTGAAGAAAGCTGAGATGGCCCCCAACTGTAGTGAAAATGACGTCATAACATCCGGGTCTGACAGCCAGGGGAATACCCCTGGGGAATACCAATATCAGGGTAAAGAACAAGTGAAGGGGAATTAGCATTTTTTTATTCTAGTACACCCTATATGCAAATAATAAAAATATATATATTCAACCCCAAGACAAAACTGTCTTGGAGTAACATTAACAATTTATTTCATTCATCTGGTAAAGAGATGAACATCCTAGAATATTTGACACTGATTTGACACTGAACCAAGAAATATACGAAAGCTGAACGAGACTCTATATAAGCACAGGACAACAGTACAGGAAGTGTAATGGTGTGCTCAGGCATGCTCAAATTGACACCACCGTGTGTTGGTGTGATGCATGTACAGTAGTATAAGGTGCATGTATAGTTGAATGTGCATGGTGTGGGATGCGCCTTATTCACCAGTGCGCTTTATTTATGGATTTGGTAATGGCGTCCAGGGGGTGCGGCTTATATCCCAGTGCGTTTTGTACGCCAATAAATACGGTACTTAGAATCTTCGAAGTTTACATACACTTGGTGTATCCTTTCCTAATTGATTTGCAAATGTAGGACAGATTGTATTTGTGAAGCAAAAACATTGCTGCGGGCGTTTGTTTTTATATGTTTGTGGATTTTACTCAAGGTCTCTGGAAGTAAGTGAGTCCTCTAATTGGAGAGAAGTGGGAGGCGTGTGTCAATTTCAGTTGGAATACAGCGTTGAATACAAGTTGAATACAGCGTAGTTGTCTATTGTGTTTTCGTTTCGAAGTTTCATATTTTAAATATGTGACCTGTTCTGGCAAAACCAGTCACATGTCGCTCTTAGCTTGGCAGGTTGAGAACAAATGTTTGTCAGTTTCAGTATTGTCTCTCTATTATGAAATCTGAAATAATCTATTTCTTCCATTCTCTCCTGGTGTCATCTTACTAGTTTGTTGAGGCTCACCTTCTGAGCAATATGCAATGGTTTTGCCGCAACAGGTCACATGCACTCCCACAAAACCTGTCTCGTACCTGCATTTGAATTGTACCCCCGCAGAACCTGCCCATTCCTGCACCTAAGGCTACATACCCTTGCAAAGCTGTTTGATTTCTGCATTTAAGGTTTTTCAGTACATGTCTCCCCTTCCCAAACCTGACTCAACCCCACACACAATCTCATCGTCGTTGCTTCCTCCAACATTGGTTCTTGTTTGTTTCAGAACAATTCTCGGGGGACACCGCCATATGAGTCAAGGTCACCGCCATTCTCTCCCATAGACAGTCCCACGAATTCCCCTGGTACGAAAAAAAGAATGGCCACATATACCAAACAGATGTCGTGTCCGCAAGTGATATCGACTGGCGGATTTGTAAATTCCTCGTACGATGGAGGGACAAAACTTGAGAAGGGTTGGGCATCATTTGAGGAAGAAGACAGCCAAGGTAAGAACTCGCAGGGTGTGGAATAAATCTCTCATTCTTTTCTCAACCATTCAGGAACTTTGGTTACGTCAGTCAGTGGTAATGTCAGTGTGTGAAGTTTTATATACCGGTAGTGCTTTCTACTGTTGTACAGCCTCAAAGCCTTCCACATTTTTACCCCAGACAGCCATGGTAAGAACTTGCAGGATGTGATATTGGGGTCTCAGTCATTTGATACCGTCAGTTTGTGACGAGCACTTCCACATTATTATTACCCCAGTCTTTCCAGACTGAGCAACTCATTCAGACATCACTTGATCCTGACCAGTTGTTCATTGCACAAAATGGTGTCACGACAAAAATTCAAACCCATGCCCTCTCAGTCACAAGTGCCCGACACTCTCCCCATCTGACAAATCAGTTTTCTGGCTCTCCAAGTACATGTATGTCTAAATTCAAGCTGAACATGTCCACCGATCTGTGGAATTATCAAACTTCGACATTGTTTTAGGTTTGATTACTAATGACCAGAAGGAGTGGGCCCATTTTAGTGATCATCACAAAGCCGATACATCGTCAATAACGAGTTCAGAAGCAGAGAGTTTGGACGACATCTGGTCAATATCTGATGAACAGAGGGAGTATTATATTAACCAGTTCAAAGGAATGCAGCCAGACCTTACTGGAGTTATTATCGGTGAGTCGAGTATGGGGTCTTTTTCTCGGCAGTTTCATGTGATGGTTCGGCATTAAACTTTGTCCTCAGCAAAACAGTTTGTTGTATTCATTCAGCCTAACATATCATTCACAAGGCATGGCCAGTAGCCTCTGATGCTGTACATCCTACTGGCCTTGGTGTCCTGTAGCACCGCTGGCCTCTGGTGCCCAGGTATGCCACTGAAATTGGTGCCCTTGAACATCAGTGGCCTTCATCCTGGCCTCTGATGCTCTCCCTACTACTGGTTGTGGTGCCCTGCAACAGCACTGGCCTCTGATGCCCTGCATACTAGCCTTGGTGCCCTGAAACAGCACTGGCCTTTGATGCCCTGCCTACACTGGCCTTGGTGCCCTGAAACAGCACTGGCTTCTGATGCCCTGCCAACTGGCCTTGGTGCCCTGGAAACTTGATTGTTTATGAATCCAGCTGCTGGAGGCTGTTTACCTAGTTTGCTGTTTATTTTGCAGGTGCTACTGCTAAGGAATTCTTTGAAAAATCCAAGCTCCCCGTACACGAATTATCAAAGATTTGGCAATTGTCTGACGTGAATAAGGACGGTGCATTGTCATTAGAGGAGTTCTGTACTGCTATGCATCTTGTTGTGCTTAGAAGAAATGACATAGAACTCCCCGAGAACCTCCCGCCATCGCTAATGCCATATGTTCCCCTTGTTAATTCTGGTAAGTATCAGTAACAGCTGCGGTTCACCAGTTTGAAAAGCCCTAGACTTTGTGGTTATTTTAAAGTTTCTCTTTCTCTGAGGAAATAAAGCTGATAATCTTGCAGCATTTGACTCATTTGCCCCCAGTTTTGAGCAGACATATCTTGGAGTTTTCTGAAACCCTTGGAAATGAATTGGAAAGAAATTGCAGACACATTCTTCAGATGGTTGAAAGGAACAACCTTTCTTCAAAAATTTTTCAATCAGTACCAAAGGATGTGAGAAAACTTTGACAGAAGATGCCGTGTGCTGGATGCTAGCTGGTAGTAGACGAGTTAACTTGTAAAAAGAGAGATCATTGTGAAGCCAGTTAATTTTACTCCACATTGTTCTGATGTGTGCCCTGTTTCTCATTCCACAGATGAGCCATTTGCTGCTGACCTGCCCCCTGGAAGTACACTGAAGAGGCTGACCCCTGTCTCACCACAGCCTGGTCAGGTAAGAAATCTGATGAGTGAAAGATTCTTGAAATTTTCAAAGGGATCAGTCAGAATTTTTTGCCGTGAAGTGTATTGTACAGCTGTCATAAAGCTTGATAAATCAGTCTCATTTTACTCCGATACGGTGTGGTTCTGTTATTTACCTCAGCGATTTGCCGATATTCAAATTAATGAAAATGAAAACACACAAATTTTGGACACAGTCTAGAAAAGTTTTGAGATTGGTCGAGTGGCAGAGCCTGGGGGAACAAATTATGGATCAGTTGGTTCTAGCATTTCATTGTGTTTATTTCATTCTTTGGCCCTTGTTTACCCCTAAACGATAGAATTCCCTGTCATGTAGTGTTAATGTAGAAAGGGTTCGTGGTGTGTGAGTGTGGGTGTTCATTAGAATGGGTGTTCATTAGAATGTGCTCAAAAAGATCTTTCCAGTGACATCTTATCGATGTTGCGTTGGATGGGTGGTGGGAGAAAACTTCTTCAGACCCATCAGGCTTTATCGTGAAATAACACTGTGCTTTTTGAGTACACTCCCTTTGTGCAGTATGGAAGGGTAGTTTGTGATTGGAACCTTTGTCAGGGCCAGATGTCAGGCTTTTGAATTTTACATGTGTGTCAGTAATAACAATAGATTCCTTGAGGTTGGTGCTCTTTGGGTAAAAATCATCATGTTGGATGGCTCGGCTTGCCATGATTTGTGTAGTGGCATTATCACTCACCTCTCAGTTATTCAGAGATGACGTGTGTTGTTAATTTTCTCGCATGTTAGATTGAGCGCAGATGCTTATTTTGCTCTTAATTTGGCTACAAGCTTGTAACATTTGCTTTTCATGTCAATAACTTTGGTTAGTGAGGACACAGGGCTAACAAACATTACATAGTAACGCCACATCTTAAATCACAAAAAGAAACAAAGTCCACTGTTTGAAATCATGGCCCCTGCCCGATTCTCCGGTTGGCGTGACCATGAATTGCACATTCTTCTTATTCCAGTGGACTACCACATTTCCTCCTGAGTCTCCTTCTTCTAGTGCTGTGTCGTCACCGGGAACTAAGCCCGTTAGTTTTGATTATAAACCTGTGGCACAAGACCCAGTAAGTATGATGTGAAATGAATATGCACCCCAACAGTGTTCTCTTAGGGTTGTGAAGAGTGTTTTTGCACAACATGCAAACTGAAGGAAAGAGAAAGAGGAAAAAAGGAAGAGGGTTTAACTCATCTGCCCCAAAGTCCAGCAGACAGCATCTTCTGTCAAAGTTTTCTCACATCCTATGATACTGATTGAAAAATATTTGAAGAAATGTTGTTCTAAGCAACCATCTGAGCAATGTTTCTTCAAATTCTTTCCAATTCAGTTCCAAAGCTTTTAGAAAACCTAAACAGAAGATATGGTCTGCTAAAACCTTGGGCAGATGATTTCAGTGGCTGCTTTACTGCTGCCAGTGGTTTGAGATTGTACCGTTTGGCCATTGGTTATTTGGACTTTCCTGCATGTTCAGTTACAAGGAATATTGCTGATCAGGAAATGGACAATTGGACTTCAATATCAGATGAGATTTTCTGTCTTGACCTGAAGAGAACACTGCCCCCCTCGTATGTTTGTTTTCACTCACTCCCAACTGGGGCCTTGTCAACCAGGACACGAGACATTGTGCATGCACTGTATAAATCAGGACACTAGCCCTAGTGCACTGTACAAATGAGGACATCAGACTTAATAGTGCACTGTACAAATCAGGACACCAGACATAGAGCACTGTACAACTGAAGACTGCAGACTTGGTGCACCATGCACAAAACCATTCGCAAGTCGCATGGAAAATGAACCAAAACGTACTGAGATGACACCAGGAAACAAGGAAAGAAACAGGAAACAAGGAAAGAAAGGAATCACTCAGACTTCACAATAGACAGACAATTCTCAAATTGACAGACATTTCAGTCCCAACTTGCCAACTTTGCAGCGACTTCCGTCTGGTTTTGTGGTGGAGGGTCACATATTTGTGTATAACACTGAGGAGAGCTGTAAATGCCTGCAGATGATTCAAAGGTTGTCTGTTAAGTGCTCAGGCTGCGATTGAGCATATCCTTAAAATATTGCAGGTAACAGACTGATGAAGGAACATTTTACTGAACACCAGACTATTGCTCTTGTTGTGTACAGTTGATAAGGCAGCATGCTTGTTTTTTTCTGCGAGTTTTGCTGCTTCTCCCATAAGCAAATTTCATTGTGTCAAGTCATTTATTTTGTGCAGGACATGCTGGAATGGATGGCATGATGAGAGGTTATGGCACATTGACCCGTGAAGTAATTTTGTTTTATTTTTTTTGCTGAAAATTAGTTTGTGTGGTTTGGTCCTTCTTATTTTACGAGAAACTTAATTTATTTCGTTTTGTTGACAATTTCATTGGCATTTTGGAAAGATTGGACAGCAATGGAGCAAATGTTTAGTTTGTGGGTTTATCCTTTGTAAAGTCGTTCTTTGTTTGCGTGAACTTAATTTATTTCTGTAGACAATCTCAAAGTCGCACTTTGAAAAGACAGGACCAGGGTTGGAGCTATTTTCAGTTTTGGGGCTGAAGCTGAAGAAAATCCCAACATCAACATTGCTTTAACTGAGGATCGTCAGTTGAAAATTTGAAGAAAAGAAGGGAAAAATTAGCCAATTTGAGGCTTTCTTGGTCGACTTGGCTAAAGATGAAAATTGCACAGCTCTGACCCCTTAGGGCAGTGTTTTAGGTCAGTGTTTGGGAAGTGTCTGCCAGGAGAGCCCCAACTGCATTTTCAGTTCACTTTAGATGAGCCAAACACACTTTGTCTGCCATTGGCTTTTTAATTTAGCTGGATCCAAGGGTTTTTAGTCTCTTTCCAATTTAACTGCAATGTTTTTGGTAGACAAAATAAAGCACAACAAATGACACACAATGTGAAACAATATAATCCAAGTCCGTGTCACTTCCAATATTTGCAGATTTTCAACCCCAAATCCAGTGTGCTGTCGAAAATCTGCAAATATCGGGGACAACTTGGGGTTATATTGTTGCAATATTTTTGGGTGCATACAGCACAACAACCAGGAAAAGGATTGCCTTTTGAGTGGCAAAAATTGGTTATAGAGGACAACTCGAGGAGGATCATGGATCCACTCTGGGATGTCCGGTCAACACTAACTTGTGTCTTCTCTTTCAGGATTCCAAGATCGTCCACCCTGTGCCAATGCGAATGTCCCCAGATGGGATGCCAATACCAATGGGCGGTGGGGAGTTCGACAGAGCGAGAACATTTTCTGGTAAGCTCTTGATTTTGGCACTAGGGGGCGGGGTTGTCATGACAGAACATGCAGAGTTGAAGCAGTTTCAGGTGGCTGTTTGATGGTGCATGAAATGTTTGGACTGTTTGACTTTGAGAATACAGAGTTAGAAAGTTAGAAAACTTCATACATGTACTTTGTGAATCGGGGGGGGGGGAGATGTTTAAATGACGAGGGGCCCTTGTCGTCTGTCGCTTCCATCTCTCATTCTGTTCATTTTCTCTTCACAGGAGATCCTGAAGGTATTTTTCTTTCGTTTCTTTCAACAGTCACTGCGTTCATCACAGCTTCCTAACGATTTAATCAACTTAATAATACATACATGCACTGGGTAGTTTTTTGCCACATTAGTAACCTGTGCAATTCATTGTTTTTCTGTGTGTAATTGCTGAGGCATTATAATCCATAAAGACATGTGGGATTTGCAGTGTGCAAAGTTCTCCCCTGATAGAGAATCGAGGAATGGACCTTGTCACAGATCTTTGGCTCGAATTTCTGTCAAAAGACTGTACGAAGGGGTAGGATGGAATATTCTGAGTGTCACAGGGTCGGGGCAGGTGTAGGCCCAGTGGTATTGCAGGGGTTGGTGGGGGTAGAAGATCACGAGAGCCCAACACCTCCCTATGCAAAGAATGGTGTTCATCGGAGAGTAGGGTGCCCTTTCCCTGACCAAATGGTCAGAGTCCAGCCGTCTCTGGACTTGGAAAAAGCGAGACCTAGGGCAAATTGGTGGAGTTACCGATATGGATCTAGTGTTTCTGCATGAACAAAAAGAAAAACAAAAAAGATACCTGCACAGTAGCTATAAGTTATTTTTCTGTACATGAATCAGTACTGGATCTGCGCCAAATCTAAACTTCAATTGTATTGTGCTGAAGAGGGTTTGTTAGTACTTCACAGAACAACACACCAACATTATGCTTTGACCAGAGAACTCAAGTGGATGTAATCCAGAAAGAAGTGCTCCTTGTATTTCAAGGACCATGTACTACGAAGGTGCCAATGGGGAGAGAATAATTTATTGAATGTAGTCCAGAATCAAGTTGAGAAAGATTTTGTAAGAGAATAGACCCGTGGTAATATAAGTTGTCCCTGTGTATTGATGTAGCGGTTATGGCCCATTTTGCCTACTCCTGTTTCGCCTACTCATATTCATATGTCTTTCTTTCCAATCCAAGGTACAAAAAGCACAAAATTGACAAAATAAATGATAATAAACAAGAAGTCAATCTCCAGAATTCACGAATTTTCGACCCCAACCGGGGTCTTTTTCAAGTGGAACTTTACAATCTGAAACTCTAGAAAAGACTGAGCTGAAACCCGAATGTAGAACTACATAGCCTGTGTAGACAGGGCAAACAAGCAATTAAGGAAAGAATAGCGACCAAGCCCCAAAGGTGGCCGCTGGACAATTAAGGAGAAACTAATTCAGCTGAAAAGAAGGGTTGAATAACTGCAGGGCCTCTCAGTCTGACCACAAGCAGAGTGTAGGTAACTGGCGCAGAGCTTCATTTGGCTGAACATGCTGAAAGAAAGTTTATAAATTAATAAATATGACTTGTGTAATACGTAACAAGCACAAAGCGAAAAGATGCACAAAGGTAAAGGAATATAAAGGAAGTCAACTTCCAGATTTGTAGGAAAAAAACAGAATGGATAATGCAAATCACTGAGCAATGAAAAGAATAAGGTGAGGAGGATTAGAGCAAAAAAGGGGGGGGGAAGGGAGGGAAAAAACAAGGCCTAGACCAGAAGGGGAGCCACAGTGCCCTCCGCAACTGGAAAACCAAAACGAAATAGGCCTACCAGGGTGAGAGAAAAGGAAGAACACAAATGCCAAATAGGGGTCTCAGGGCCTTGTGTTAAGACCTGAGGGGGTGATGGTTTTAAGGGTCCACATCCATTTCGACTCTGTCTGAAGGAGAGTCGTCTCATCTGGACATGTCTCGAGGATGGTGAACAACACGTCCGTGACAGCATGTCCTGGCAACTTAAAGTGGGCATAGAGTATCGAGCAGTCACGATCACGGTCCTCTTTCCCTAATTTGATGTTGGACTTATGGTTGTTCATCCTTTTACGGAAACATGTTGTCTGTCCGACGTACTGATTGATGGTGGTGCATCTGGTACATGTGATGCAGTAGACCACATTTCTGCTGTCACAATCAGCGGGACCCCTCAGGGGTCCAATAGGGGTCCTATTCAGGGGTCCTATTCTTTCCAATAGTAGGCAAAATGGGAAATAGGTGAAATGGGCTTAGGCAAAATAGGAAGTAGGCGAAATGGGTATTAGGCGAACTGGGAAGTAGGCGAAATAGGAGTAGGTGAAATAGGAGTAGGTGAAATGGGTGTAGGCAGAATGGGTTTAGGTAAAATGGGTTTAGGTAAAATAGGAGTAGGCGAAGTGGCCGATGTAGCAGGTAGAAAGCTTGGCCTAATTGATTCTGGGCTGCAGTGCACCCAACATTTTCAAGATGACAGAACATTGTTCAGATTGCATCATCATAAGAAAAAGTACAAGTGCATCACCTCTGGTAATGTGTTTTGATGTATTTCTGACTACTTGGGGTCACTTTCTGTTCGTTGTCTTTCACTACAAACCATGTGGTGGTGGGGAGGCATTTTCCATGTGTTGTTTTTCAGTACCTAACCTGTGATGAACACCGTGATAACCTTCACCTTAACCTTAGGTTTCTATTAGCCCTAACCAGTGAATATCTGCAACCCTCCAATGCAATATCTCCATTAGTATCAGTGGGAGCACAAATGATTGATGTAATGGCCAAACTGTGCACTGCCACATACTTGAAGTACACAATAAGGGTGTTCCCTCAATCAAACAACCTCCCACTGATCACAAGTGGCGTTACTGCCTTGCACTAGTACTGTTGACCATTTGACATTTACCGTACTATCATGGCCCCAAACTTTCCTTAGTGAAATCCTAGAAGTCTGCAGAGTGAACAGCTACAAACCTTTTACCTATCCTTCTCATATCCTTCAATTCATCTTCATGAATTCCTTAATTTTGGGCATTCAAGTACCTTGAGTTCTGCCTGGAGATCAGCCCTGACCCTCCTTCGATAGTGATATCTTATAATAGAAATGACCTTATTGACAGAGTAATTAGATCTCCTTAGCTAGCTACCCAAACCTGATTTTAGAGGGACTGGGAGGGATATTGTTGTTGTGATGTCTGATGGAACCTCTGCTGTGATTGGTCACACTTTATACCAGTCCTGAGGTAATTAGTGGTTCTCAGCACTTGCTTCCCACGTTACCGTAGACAAACGTTCCTGTGCCCTGATGTAGGTTGTGAAGGCTAAGGACCACTGATTACCTCACAATGCCCCATCCCTGGTTCATGGTGCATTCCTTGCCCATAGTATCCTAGTGGTGTATGCATTACCAATAGATTTATAGGTAGGGGCCACATGTTCTTCCGATGTACAGTACATGTACATGTATACTATAAATACAGGAAATTTACAGTTTATTGGTCTTTGGTGGAAATTTCCAAAACTAGGCCCACAAAGGGAGGTATAATTACATGTAGTATGAATGGTATAAAAGTCAGATCACTTTCGTGGCAAGTTCTTGGCTAAGTGCAGTATGGATTGTTTTGAGAGGGATGAATTGTAATAGACCCCTACTGATCAATTTCACAATGCCGGCCAGGGGTAATTCATGGTTAATCATGAGGACGTGGTATCAAAGAACCAAATGACTGAGTCCAAACCACAAAATATGGTGCATTTGGCCTTTGTGAAATTGATCAATAGGGGATTGCAATTGATCCCTCCCAAAATCAATCCATAGTGCACTTGGGTGAGAACTTCCCACGAACTTGATCTGACTTTTATACCATTCACACCATGCCTCCCTTTCTGGGCCCAGTTTTTGGACTTAAAAAATGTCCAGGGAAGACCAATAAAATTGTGAACTTCCTGTATGCAGGCCTACCAAACAGTCCACCGATGATAGATGATCTGTTACTGGTACATACTTCATCAGTTCATGATACAGTGCACATCCACATGTCACACTTCATGATTTGACAGTAGACCTAGGCTGGATGACCAGTGGCTCATCTTGAAATATTATCACCCGTGGTCATGCACTTCGGACTACACTCCGCTGGAGAGAGCATAATCCAAAGGCCTAGCTACATGTATATGAAATGTTGATGGTTCAAGATGCAAAGACGCTGTTTGACAAATTTTGATCAAGCTGTTGAACTGTTATCACCAACTGATTCATTCTTTCGCTTGTTTTCTCTAGATCCATCTCAAGAACAGTATTCACAACAGGAAACAGTCTTGAGTCCAACAAAACAACGATCGTACACGATAGATACCCTAGACGGTGATGGATTGCATAATAAATATGCCGCTCCTTTGCATGGAAGACCCAGACCGACGCCCAAGAAGGCCCAGTCAGGTAAATTCACTCTGGAGTGTTTTCGCGAAGAGATGCAAAAGATGCAGTGCCAGCAATGTGAAGTGATATCTGGTCGCGACTCAAGAAAAGTGCTTTTGTATAGACAAATCCCAAATTCCCAGATCTGCGCACTTCCGCCGAAATCGTAAACAGAACCTCGACCTGAAACCAGGTGATGTGACGCAATCCATGATTCAGCAATGGTCGACTCTGACGCAACGTCGTCGAACTCACTGTCGTCACATGGTCGTGGGGTTCTCATTCAGTGTCAGACCAAGGTTCTGTTTACGATTTCGGCGGATGACGCAGATCTTTCTTGTTTTCGCCAATTTGGGATTTGTCTATCTTAACCAGTTAAATTTCCACTCATGTGCTCAGTATTGCACATACTGTCTTCTGGAGGAAGTTCTTGTACAGTGTGGTATTGTTGCACCACCAGTATGTTTTTTTGGGGGGGGGGTGGAAGAAATGCAGCTTATCTTCAAGCTAAGGGGGATTGTAAGGGTGTTTCCTCAGTAGGTCACACGTAGGAGTGTGTGATGCCAAAAAAGTACTAGTACTACACCCCATACCTACCGTACTCTTTATTTTCCTGCTCGTTGCATGATGTGTTGGAATGTTGTGATAATACATTTTTCTTTGCCTTGGTGTGACATGATTTTTTTGCCTTTTCCTCTCAATTGCTTATGTTCCACTAGGGCCTAGTTTATTCCAGTAGTTTTGCCTTTAGAGTTGAATCCACAACAAAAAAACAAGATATAGCAGAAATGCTGCAAAAATCTGAAATGCAGGGCAGGATATTTGATGAATAAAGTCAAGTACATGCTTTTACTTCAGTTTTGTACAGGGCTCTTCAATGCATTTGTACAGTGAAAAGAAACTGAAAGCTTTACTTGTTCTTATTCATGCTATCCTTGTCAGAAACCCCAAATATCCAAATCATGAATTGAAACAGAATCCTTGTAGATAATGTACCTATGACAAGTTACTTTTTGAGCCTCGCTCAAATCCTGTCTATTGCACGGTTTAATTTACTTCATTCCAATTAATTTATCAGGTGGTGGATGAAGACTTGCTTGAGATTTTCTTAAGTTTGAAACCTCGCTACCTTCTGTGGTGTTTTGAATGTTGTCTTTCTGTTTATATTTTGATTGTAGTGACCGGTGTTTATAGTTGCGATGCTCCTGGGCAGGCTATTTTACTTCCCCCACCCGCCTCCTCAGTTAGTCATGATGATTCTCTTGATAATGAACACGATGACGATGATGATGATGACGGTAATGATGTGCCTGCTGCCGAGGCTGAACGGCCTGATACTTTATCTGTCGGTGCTGATGCTATACCTGCTGTCCCTCCACGAGGTCGTGAACTTAGTCGGAGTGCCTCGTTAGATTTTGATAAGACGACACCTGATGCAGGTAGGAATAAGAAAAAGATGGAAGGATCACGATGTTTGGTTTCGAAAATTCAATTTTATGAACATGATAACCAGGGTTGGTCATCCTCCCACAGCAGGGCTTTAGTCCCGCTCCTCTTCATAAGCTCGCACACAAAGTGTGAGTGGATAAAGAGGAGTGAGGTAAAAACCCCTGCTGTGGGAGGATGATGCTGGTGAAAAACTAGCCTGAAACTGAAACTCTGAAAATCATGCTTGCTTCCAAAACATGACAGATTTGTTTTGACTTCAACAACCTCTGAGTAGACTACTTCATGTAGGCAGAAGTCTTGAGTGCGTCTTGAGAGAGCAATTTAAGGCAAAAGTGAAACCACCATATGAATTTAATCCAGGAAATAGGTACCCGGTATGCATGACAGAAATTGTCCTACTATCTTCCTGCGTTATGCTATTTTGCTTTCACTTCTGTACCAAATTCTTTATTTTGCAAACCTTGAACATTTGTGCTGGGTGTGAGCATTTGTGTTCATATATTTGACATGCTTATTAGGTCTTTCATGGTCTGTTTCATAATCAAAGGTGTGGGCCTTCCCCTGTGCCTTTATGAATACCATATTTTGTGACTTGTGCTCTGCGCAGGAGTTCGGTATTTTCTTCTCCTGAGGGTCAGATTTGATTGTGTTTTGCGCTTACATGGATGGATCCTGACCAAGTCTGCTTTTGTAGATGAAGCTTTTGGATTTTTTCACAAGAGTACAAACGTATGGTGCGGGGAGGGGGATTCAGTGACTGTGCACTCCTCTGGCATGCCTGGGTTCCTGAAAATATTACAGATCAACATTTTCCTTGGACATTTTCAGGATAGGGTGAGGGTCTGACTCTGACCTGAAGTGTACCCTGCTTCCGAAAGTGTTGTCAACTGTGAACCACAACATAGTGATATTCTTAATACAGCAGCAACTTTTCAGTTGGTCTTTTGAATTGTTGTTACAGCTTTAATTAGATTCAGTTCATGTAAGTTATTGTCTAGTGAGCATTTTGTCCCCATTTTGTAAAGTTGTGAGTGGTGATGGCATGTGCCTTATAACTTCAGCTTTTATACTCAAAATTCCTCCTACCATGTCATATAAGATTACCTCCTGAATGAGGATTTCAGGCTTACATTTCCCTCAGTTTTGTGACGTTTTGAATTTTCCCATGTACATACCGGTAGTCTTTCTTATGTTACATGTAAAATTATGACCATTTTCCCAAGTGCTCTGTACAAAAAAAATGCAGGTCTCTCTTTCATCTTGACAAATCAAGGCCTACGGTCACTTCGCCCTCCGACTACACTCCGTTGATGAGAGTCGGAGTGATTGGAACGTGTGTCAGGGCATGATGCTCGCTTCCCTTATAATCATTGTGGGTCATGGGCAGTGGATAACCTAACAAAATCACAAGAAATTCCGTTACTGATCTCATTTTTGTCAACTTTGGGTTCCTACTCTCTGTTGGTACGGTAATGTTTACTGTTCATTAACATAAACCCATCTGCCATTTTCAGGTCAAGGTGGACAATTAGCCCCTCCCCCTGCGGTTCCACCAAGGGTTTCCCCAAGAGACGTAAGTATCCAATACTTCAGCTGTCTGTGCAGTATTTTGAAATCACAAACTTAGAAACAGCTGTGGTTGAAGTAAAACAATATCAGCTACATTCCTTGAGTGTATGTTGGAGAAGGACTCCTTTTAGAAATCTTGAGTTCTTTTTGTTGACTTTTAATTCAGCCTTCAAATAATCTGCAATTTGTAACAAATATTGCCAGTGACGTAGCTGGGTGGCATGTCTATGACTTAGCTGGATGGCAAGTCTATGACTTACATGTAGCTGGATGGCAAGTCTATGACTTAGCTGGGTGGCAAGTCTACATCCTCACCAACAGAATGTTGATTTTCCTTTCTGAGTTTTGCACTTTCTGCCCAAAGACAAAGACTGTCAATTTGCTGGTGCCCGTCCTGTGAACAACATCATTGCCTTTAAAGATACTTCTTAGTTCTATGTGTTTTGAATAATAATTTGGAAACAGCAAATTTTCAGAATACATGTACCGGTATTTGCTTGAGTTCAGATAATCAGTATTTCAGTGAAATAGTGCGATTATGTTCCTCTTCTGTTGCTGTATTGGTTAACCTTATAAGGACTTCGGGGGGGGGGGGGTCATATTTGAAGAATTGAAGAAGTTGCAATATTTTGATATGAGGGGTTCAAATCACAAAAAAACTGGTACCAAATGATTGGTCTCACAATGTACAAGCAGTCAGTACCTGCATCTGCTGGTTGTGATCACCATCTGCTGGTTGCGATCACCATCTGCTGGTTGTGATCACCATCCATTTGCAGGTCATTTCCATTTTCTCATTCTTGATGACACTGACAGGGAAAATTACCAGTCCTTAAAGGGTTATAAATATGAAGTGCATTTTCTCAAGGGATGTTTGACATAAAAACCATGGATACACTGATTTTGATGTATTCAATGGTAAAAGAGTGATAGGTTACCAAAACATCCTTTGAGAATTCCAGTGAAATTTCCTTCCTTAGTTTTACTCACACTACATAACAAAAACCAGCGGACCCGGTGTAACGTTTTTCAGTGTGGCCCATGTGCCAGTGTGACATTACAATAGATTGACGGAGTAAGCAGCGACTTGACAATGAGCGACACACAGAGAAAGAGTGAGTCTTTTCCCAGTGTGTTCCAAACAATGGGAGTCACACAGAAAAGTGGCCAAACTGGAAAACATTACACCGGGACTCAAAAATCCTTGCTCGGACATGGCGAGCGGTCACGTGTGAATTGTAGGGCCTAAGAACTATTTGGACACTGCAGTTTGTAGTACGAGTGCAAAAGCAATGTGTTGGCCCCACGGATTATGTAGTGTGAGGACTACTCATGTTTCCTCTTGTGCGGCATGACATGGCATAGCCTGAGAGTTCTGGTCTATTGCACAGTTAAGTAGAGAGTCTTGCCTTCATGCCTCACTGCATGATGTATTGTTTATTATCAGTCTGTCAACGTACTGTCCATCTTTCTACAAGGAAGAGTCCGGCATTTTGTGAACTAGCGTTTGGAATGCTCTTCCAGAGAAGGTGCTAGGGACACTTGTATTGTTCATTTCTCATGCAGAAAGAGATTTGCATCTGCAGCTAGACGTAGCATCTGCTGAGGATGTTGTGTTAACTCTGCCAAACATGGTAAAATTTTTCATCAAATTTTCTGAATATGCTCAATAAAGGCTTATGTGTGTACATGTATGTATGGGTTGATACATCTGAGCCCTTCATCAGGCCCAGAATATGCATTTAAAAAAACTGGAAGGAAAGCATGTTGTCGATACCGGTCGGTGTACAGGATATGGAATGACGTGTTTCATCGTGTTTTATGTACCGGTACCAGTACCTACCGGTAGTTGTGGACCAATCTTTTAAAGAGACCCTTCGATTCTTCCAGGAAACGTTGCCCTTTGATTTTCCTGAGACTGTACATGTAGGTATCTTAAAAGTTGTACTTAACACAATAACGGTATCGTAATCAAATGTAGCAGTTGATAACAATTTGACCTTCATAGTTGACCTCAGAAGCTATCGCTACGCTACGGCTGATACACCACGGTGGAGATGACTTCAACAGCTTGGTGGTGTTTCGCAGGAATCCATTTTGGTAGATTTTTAGCTCACTGGGGTGAGCTATTACGATGGTGCAGCGTCCGTCGTCCGTCGTCGTCCGTCGTCGTCGTCGTCCGTCGTCGTCGTCGTCCGTGTTTAACACGGGGTGGTTGTGCATCGAATTTGCTCTATGAGAGGTCATTCTGATTCAGTTTTCTCTTGTGCATCTAGGTGCACAAAATGGCTATCAGAAACAACTACTAGAGGGCCTTCTGATTCATATCTCGATAGTGGGTGCACAGGCGTTAACTATCCATCGAAAATTTGTCCTCCGTGTCTATTTTGATCCACAAGGCAAGACACATTTTGATCCACAAGGCAACTTTTTTGATGCACAAGGCGACTTTTTGGGTGCACAAGGAGTCACAGGTGCACAAGTAAAGGTGCACAAGGTGTCACAGGTGCACAAGGAAATCGGTGCACAAGAAAATGGATTCACAACAGCCAAAAGTTCACTACGTCCGTCGTCGTCCGTTAGCAGGGCACGTTTCGTAACCGCTGGAGCTATTGATCTGAAACTTGGTACATATATACCCCTAGGTCAGATGACCCACGACACCAAGTTTCGGTCCGATTCGACTCTCAGTTTGGCCACCAGGTGGCGGAAACCAAAAACACAAAAAGTGCAATAACTCCTGAACTAATGACTAGATCATCTCCAAATTTTTATCATAGGTGTAGCTAATAAGGATACATAACATATATAACGGGTTTTTGATTTGACCTACTTTTCAAGGTCACAGAGGTCAAAGTTCGACAAAAGTGACGAACCTGCCACAGTTTGTCATTATTTCACCGAGCAACTTCATATCTTGCATAAACATGCATTGGAGGGGTACCTTAAAAAATACCAAGTTTCGGCCCGATTGGACATCCAATATGGCCGCCAGGTGGCGTAACCTGAAAATCAAGTAAGTGCTATTACTCAGGAACGGCTTGACGCAGAGTGCTCAAATTTGATATTTACCTCCATCTAGATGACCTTTACATGCATGTCAAATTTCGGCCTGATTTGACTTCAAACATGGCCACCAGGTGGCGTAACCCAAAAATCATCAAAGTGCTGTAACTCAGGAACGCCTTAACCCAAAGCGCTCCAATGTGCTATGTGGCCCCCTGCAGATGACCTTTATGTCCATGTGAAGTTTCGGCCTGATCGGACATCCAATATGGCCGCCAGGTGGCGTAACCTGAAAATCATCAGTGCTGTAACTCAGGAACGAGATGACCTTTATGTGCATGTAAAGTTCCAGACCGATCGGACATCCAATATGGCCGGCAGGTGGCATATCCCAAAAATCATCAAAGTCTTTTCTGGGAATGACTTGACCCAGATTGCTCATAACTAATATGTACCTCCCTCTGTCATTAGACTTTTATGTCCAACCCAGTGAGCACATGGTCCATGGACCATTTCATTGTGATTCTATTCTACACGTTTGATAAATAGATTGGCTAAAAGTTGCAGTTAAAGTTGAAGAGGCAAATTTGTTTTGGTAACTGATGAGTGATGTCCTACCTGAGTACCGTATATGTATATATTTCCCAGAAGGACTTAATCACTGAATGTGAAGGAAAAAAATTATCACCGAATTTGAGGGAAAAATAGAACATTGTAGGTGACAGATTGAAATTAGTGCTTCAGTGCTTTTAGATGACAATTATTTGAGTTCTGTCAATGTGCTGTTTAATACTGCTCTAGACACTAACATTGCAACCATAGAATACTCTATCCTGTTTAACCGGTACTCTACTTCCAACGTGTACTGCTCTAGACAGAGCTCACTAATGATAAAGTAGAGTAAAGGGATTCCACGTGAGACTTTCACACCAAATTCATTCGGTGATTTGCTGCATGGTTTCCACAGACATTTTCATTCTTGCTTGTGTGAGATAAGATCTGTCATTTCTTCCCCAACTGTGAAAACTATGTCGGAAGTTGCTGTCTGCATTTGGTCTGAATTTGCCAGTACGGTGACGTACCGCTGTACAGTAGTTCTCTAGCCTGAATTTCTATCGAGCCATTTACATTGGTTGTGTAGCACTCTCCAGCGGATTGCAACCTTGTGGTCTCTGTTTTTGTCAGTGTATCGCATCGCATCAAAGCATGCCTGTCAGTCTTCTGGTTGTAAAGTTATCTGTTCGAAATTGCCGCTGGGCCTTGATTCAAACCTGGGACATTATCACTGCATGAGTCGTGACGACCCCAGGATCAACTACGAGTCCATTCAGTCGGCGATATTTGCATACTGGATCACAGAAGCTTGTCCAGCAGACGCACGTCATGCAGGATGGTTGATTTGCATCCCTAAATGTCCTGAGGGTAGCCAGGACCAAGGGGGGGGGTTCAGCTTGAGATACATGTATGCAAGGACGGCATCATGCCAAGCTTGGATGAAATCCTATTGCATGGGGGGAGGCCAATGAGAGACTATGATCGTTGCATGAAGCATCTAGGTGTGTTGTACAGTGGTAGTTTGGCACGTGTAACTCACAGCATGTCATAACTACCCGTATATCTGAATTTTAATTGTTGACTTATACAATTAGGCTGCGAAACGCAAGTTGGTGGGACAGTATAGCGACCCGAGTTATGTAAGCAGTACCCATGAACACCCCTCTTTGGCGGATTTTCGTAAATTCGAGAGTGTTCCGGAAACTGGCTCACCAGACTGTGATGTGTTCCAAGTAAGTAGTAGGCAGTGGATGGGGATAAGTGTAAAATGGTGATTTAGGATGTGGGGGTCTGACATGGGTCAGCATATTCCTTCAAACGACTACTCAATTCCTTTGGGAGCACCCGGGCTCCAAGATAACTAAGGGGACAGATGCCTTCTGTCTAGCTCAATTTAAGAACTGGATGAGGTGTGACCACTGCGACACTAGGCCCAGACCAGCCCAGTGTCATGCCTGCAGCAGGATTTTCAATAGAATTCAGGATGGACCTAGGCCACTGTTCCATCACCACTCCCTACGATGTCAGTAACACTCCTTATTCTTGCTGGCTCTCCTCTCGAACCTGAAAAGTGCCTCCTTTTCTGTCTGTGAATGACATTGAGCTTTTCATACTTGACAGCTAATGACAGCTAACTTTCAGGCGTTCGATGTGGTGAATGTCATAAACTGAAATATCAGTTTTTGTCAATATTTTCTTTATTTATGATTTGAATTTCAGATTCTAAGATTGCACTGTGCCAGAATATTTTAGACATCGTCGATCTTACTTAAACTAATGAAACAATTGTGCAACCAATTTTATTTCAGGGACATGAATTTTTGTCATTTCTCCATCCATCCAAGACAGCAAAGAAAATTCCCTTGCATACATCTAATATTTTATTCCGATATTAATTATCTTTCCTTCATCATTTTCAGGCCACTGGTTCGAAATCATTGGATTCCATTGGTAAGTTCCAGCCTAATTCTTTTCAAAGTTTCTGAGTCCATAGTCTGATATTCCGAGGTATTATCAATTACATAACATCTTCATGAGTTAAAATAAAATACCGTTGCAAAGTTACAAATTGGGGCAAAGACTGTCCCAGAGACAAACGCTATTGTAACCTTCGCCCTCCTGATGCTGTCTGATACCAGCTGTCTACATCAATGTGGCGCATGGGATTACAACAGGAGCTTCGCTCTTCATGCATTCCTACTAGTGTTAAAGGTGAAACCAACTATAATGCGGTCTTCATGGGCCTTTTGACGAAGGGATGTCTGTCAGCTCCTGATCTGATAACTGACGTATTGTTAGCTAGAGTGAACACGATAGACAAATCCCAAATTGACGTAAACGAGAAAGCTCTGGGCACTTCCACCGAAATCGCAAGCACAGCCTCAGTCTGAAACTGAATGATGTGATGCAGAGAACCCTACGACAGGGACTTCAACGTCAGAGTCAGAGTCGACCATTGCTGAATCATGGATTGCATCACGTCAGCTGGTTTCAGGTCGAAGTTCTGTTTACGATTTTAACGGAAGTGCGCAGATCTGGGAATTTGGGTTTCGTCTATAGTTTGGGACACAGTGAATGTGGGCAAGCCTCTGAGATCACACCTTCAGAGGGTTTACAAATGGTATCTGGTTCTGTTTCAGATGCGGCGTCAGTATTAGCCAGCGACCAGACTAGTCCTAATGATGTGCCAAGAGAAAGATACGGTAGTGAAGAGGATATCTTAGCCGAGAAAGTTAAATCTGGACGGTAAGACACGGCACACATGATGGATGCTTTCATTGTGTCTGGTGCATTCGCATCATTTAAAGAATTCACCTTCATTTCCAAAAAGTCGCCCAAATTAAAATGATTTCTGTCATGAAAATGCTATGGAGTGTAAGTCCATGGGAACCACGCACCCTCAAGCCCTGGGGGAGTAAACTCATGAGTCACAGCCATTTAAAAACCACATTAAAAACTTCATTCCAAGCAGTCATACTCCAAGCAATAGACACAAAACTTGTATAGCTTTTCGCTAAAAACATTTCTCTCTCAATTTCAAAACTTTATTTGCAAAAGAGGAGGCGGACACCAGCAGGCGCGGATCCAAGGGGGGCAAACCCGGCCCGTGCCCCCTCTATTTTGTGGAAAATCTTTAAAATTGACCGGGAAATTTCGGAATTTTGAAAAGGTGTTGACCGAGGTTTTCCATGATGTGCGCCGGCTGTGCCCCCTCTTTCCCGTGATTCTGGATCCGCCCCTGACCAGGACACAGCCCCCCTTTCGATCCATCCTGATGGGTACTACTGTTAGGCCCCTCAGATTGGAAGGTTTTGTGGCAATGCACATAATGCTGCGGCCATGAACAGCTGAATAAAAAACGTGGCCTAATGCAGACGCTGTTTTCGATTTTTCAGACGAGTAAGTAGCGAAAGTAAGCAAAACATCCAAGCGTTAATACGGCAACAACGTCTGCAGAACACAACGCTATCGCGTCTCGCCGGAGAATTGAATCAAGAGTTACAGGAAGTGATGGAGCAAAGAATAGCGTTAGAGATCCAATTGGAACACTTGCGGCCATTCTCAAGCTGATAGTTTTCGTGAAAGTTGTAGAGACTTCGTGTAGTGAGTGTGATTACAGTTGAGGCTGTAATGTGTTCGAAATATTGGGGTTGTGCTATTAACCATTAGTTCTAATAGGATATGACATTCTAGTAGTCAAAACGATTTGAGAGGGATTTCAAATACAAGTATCTACACCGTTGTGTTTCCATTAGGGCGTGGTTGATGACGACGTTTTTTTTCGCTATTCCCGAAGACTTGCCAAAGCTGTGTTCAGTTACAGGTCTGTGGATCTGCAGTTTAAAATGCTGCATGCCTGGTCATGCAGCCAAAACTGAGATGCGCAGGCTGTGCGGCCTGATATATGGTGTGTCTGATATTAAGGCTGTTATCACGCTCGGCCTAGAATTTGCAATGAATTTTAATGCTTGTTGTAGACTATCCAATTTCCATGTTAGGATGAAATTTCTGCCAATGATAGAACAGTCAGAAACATGTTTAACCAGATTCCTACTGATTCTGGTATGATATGATTAATTTGAAATGCAGTGGAACCTCTCTGTTGAGAACACCTTTGAGACTGACCAGTGCTGTCCTTAATTGAGAGGTGTCCTGAATACAGAGGTCAGAATGACCACGCATGACCAATTTGGGGACTCAACTCTGCTGTCCTTAAACGAGGTGTTCTTCCGACAGTGGTTTCCGTAAAGGGAGGTCTAATATACTGGCACTAGCTCACAATTTGGGGAGTGCAGTGGTTGAGTTTGTTTGATTCCCAGTCAAGTCAACACTGTCATCCTCGCACCCAGGGTCTTCACAACTGCTCCCCTCCTTGTGCTTGGTTCCGAGGAGGTGACGACCGTAAATGAGAACGAGATTCTCAGGATGTCACTTTGTATTGTGAACTGGTCTGAAAGATGAAGTGTTCACTTAGGAAGCTGTTTCTGGAGTTCTTAGAAAGATTTCAGGAGAGACGGGGGTAATAATGTAAATGCTTTGAGGCTGTACCTAAACAGTCAGGAAGCACAATAAAATCCTTACTTTAAAGTTCCAGTTGACACAATGAATTTGTGCCGGTTTTATTGCCAACGTTTGATTCCCGTCTGTCTGGAAAAATTGGCATTTTGATTACCCCGTGAAGGTGCTTCAAGCATTTAGGCTCATTGTAAACCCTTGTTTATTATGGCAAACGAGAATTCTGCTGGCAAAAATACAAAGGTGACTGGCTTATGAAACCGTGCTGGTAGTGATTTTGTTGAAGGGCATTTTTGGCATTCTTTCACTTTGACAGGAAAGAGTCAACTATGTTACAAATTTCTTTTTCACAGTTTTGACAAGATGCGACAATTATGTGAAACAGAAGGCTTGAAAGTACTTAGGAATTTACAAAATTCAGTAGAACCTCTATATTCAGGACAGCCTTAGAACTGACAAGTGCTGTCTATATACAGCCTCAGAACTGACAAATGCTGTCCATACACAGCCTCAGAATTGACAAGTGCTGTCCTTTGAATGGAGAGGCGTCTCGTCTTGATGGCAAAGGTTGCAATGAAAAGAAATGCTAAATTTGGGTCTTCATTTTGATGTCCCCTCTTAGAAATGTCCTCGAAAGGGAGGTCGCACTGAATATTTCTGAGTGAATTTTTTAAGAGGGTCAAATAGAGATGTGTAGTAGTCAATGGGGACAAAGCGGCAACTTTATAAAGTCGTGGATACATAGAAATCTGCCTGGAAAAGTTACCGGCAACTTCCGTTCAGCAGGAGGTTGGACGTCCGTCTGCTTCAGTCAGTCAAAAGACAAGTTCATATCATGTTATCTTTGAATGGAATGAGTCAATCCACATACTGAAGAAGGGTTTTAGTCATTTAAGGTATGTATCCATGATAAAATGCATTTAATGAATGTACAGCTTTGTACAGCTTACCTATGTATTTAGGGAATATCCACTCTTCCTACCAGTTATACTATGGGAGGACTCCTTAGAATCAGTGTATTTTCTGTTTTTTACTGGCCCATGGAAATTGACTGTTAAGCAGATGCGTTGATGTGATATTACATGACTTTTACATTTTTTTTGCTTCAATCCCCGCTCTTAATGAATTTCACAAAAACTTCTTAGTAAAATTCCACAGACTTGGATGGTCAGGGGTCTGTCCTGCTAACACTTGTGGGCATTCTCTGTCCTGCTGATCGAGTTACTATCACCGAATGAAATGTATGAGGTAGGCCTACACCTGCTTTGGTTCCACCTCCAAATACAGTCATAAAAACCAAACCACGATTATGATAGTCGAATGGTTTTGTCATCTTGCCCTTGTAAATAACAGTCCTTATAATAACCTTTTCTATAAGCGCGATTTAGTGTGACATATTTCCACAACGGTAAGTGACAACGTGAAGTCCAATTTGAGTGAAATCCTGAATCTGTGGTTGATCAAGTTAGCATGTACCCTGATAAACAGATGGTGGGGATGCAAGTACATGTGTATTGTCAGTGCAAGATACATGTAGGGCCAAATCAATAGACGATATCACTCCAAAAGAGTGTAGCACCTGAAGGGTCCAGTGTCATGACGTCCTGCACGTCATTTCATGATGTCTTGAGGTGAGACGAAAAAAAACTCAAATTGTTTCGAGTCGCGTCATGGTGTTCAGAAATGACGTGCGGGACGTCATCACTCATGAGCTGGCGCTGGACCCATCATGTGCTGCACTCTTGTCAGGTCAGCCTCTCATAATGGTTGTATGGATGGAAGAGAAACCAAAATCCAGTTTTTCGATCAACCAAGCGAATGAAATCACTCGGCAGACGTAGAAATGAATACAGTTTAATAGTACAGCTGTAGTAGAGTTGAAGCTGATATGTTGTAAAAGAAACATATTTCTGATAATGAATATGCCAATGTAAAGTTTGCTGCCAATATCGAGAAGTGCTAATTAATATGTGTATTATTGGACATAATACGTTATATCGAACTAGGTATTCAGACTAGCGTGGTCCTGGCCAATTGCAGAATCTATGAAATGTTGGTCAGTGTGGCAACTGAATTAGATACAGATGGGATCTGTCCTGAAGGGCTGTTTGATTGAGGGTCCTTGCCTTTAGATTACTTTGCCCAATATTGCTATACAGCGGATAATAGCTTCCCCTTAAATTCTATCACCCAGTGATGAAGGGAGAAAGCACTAACAACAGGATGGCAGCCTTCCAACCCCAAGAACCACAAAATTAAGTTAAGTCGGATGAGGAAAAGGGATGGCCCCCTTTCTTTTTTGAACCATGTTGCTGTTCCTTCGCAAAAAATCCTTACTGCAATTGGTTGAAACCAAGTTTGTCTGCACACGACTTTAGGTATTTGTAGCTGGGAATATATTAGTTTCAGCCAGCCATGATGACAGTAAGTTATCCAGCCGGCAGATCTACAGGCATTCCTTGTGGAGTCACCTTTTCAGTAGACTCGACAAGCACTCTTCAATACCTTCATCAATTTGCCCATTGTGTGGAGCGGAATGAGTGAGTGAGGCTGCTTTCCAGTCACTACTGTAGATGAAAACCTTGGGTTTTACCAGCACACAGCTTGCCTGGGTCATCCTGCACAGGATTCTATATGATCTGCTGGCTTGGGTCATCAAAGATGGGCATTGACTTTGAGTGAAATAAACCTGTGTCACTAGGTCCTTGGTTCCCCATTTTGCCACAAAAGAGGGTGCCAGTTTTTAGCGCAGCTGAGGTGAGCTTTATTCATGATGCAGCGTCCATCGTCCGTTGTTGTCGTTGTTCATTCGCAGGGCACGTTTCGTAACCGCTGGGGCTATTGACCTGAAACTACCCCTAGGTCACATGACATGTGACACCAAGTTTCGGTCTGATTTAATTCCTAGCTTGGCCACCAGGTTCTCTGTCACATGTATATCAGGTTTGTATTGCGAAACCAATGCCAGAAAAGGCCGTGAAAGTCATTCTGCCTGGCTAGTAATACGGTACATGAGACCTCTTTCTAAATATGGTATTTCCATATTAAAATACCTCACAAATTCAAACTACTGAAGTTAATTCCATAAAAAGACCTTCACAAGCTCATAGGATTGCCTCTTTTGAAAACTGAGGGTCTGTTGCCCGATGGCTCAAACATGCAAAGGTCTAACCCAACAATGTCTTCTTTGAACTGTTGAATGACTGGCTGGCTGATGCTAGTATCTGTTAGCACGATATAATTTGCACCTGTGTAACAGTCTTACTTCACCTTGTCCTGCGAAAAAGTTTATTTTTCACAGAAAAAAATAATATATTCTGCACTTTGCCAAACTGCACTGATCTGTAAAAAGATCCTAGCAAAAAATTGTCTATTACAAGATTACTGTTGTAAAGACGTGCGTGTATTTTCTAAATCGTTTATTTCCATTATCATGAAAAGAATTCTGCTGCTTAGTTTTCTATATGTCTGTCTATACACTGAATCTCAAACTTTGCTTAAAGTTGGCTGGGAATCAGATTTTCAGTCAGTTTCACGGTATGCAATGCACAGGCCTTCTCGGGGTCGGGGTGGGAATCATGATTCTGTACAGTCTATTTTCTGCATTTTTCTTGAGCTTCCAAAGAAGAATTAGGTAGCCATACCCTTAGTTTTATAAAACAGGAGTAAATGCACTTTTGATAGATATCTTACTTAGAACCTTGGTTGACAAAACGTGTGACATCTTTGAAAGACAGTAGAGCTCATTGGCCATCTTTGAAAGGCAGTAGAGCGCATCAGCCTTCTTTGAAAGGCAGTGGAGCGCATTGCAATCTTTGAAAGGCAGTATAGAGCTCATTGCGATCTTTGAAAGGTGGGAGAGCTCATTGCGATCTTGGAAAGGCTGTAGAGCTCATTGCAATCTTTGAAAGGCATTAGAGCTCATCGCGATCTTTGAAAGGCAGGAAAGCTTATCATAGAAGCTGGGTTTCTCCAGGTTATGATAACAATAGAGTGGCATGTGTTTGATTTGAATTTAGATCAGATTCACCATTTGACTGCGGTCTCTTCTCTGTCCACAAATTTAGATTCGTTCTGCTTGTGTTCAGTTTTACATTAACTGGTGATTGTACTCTGATAGTCTTCAAGTTGAATGAGGTCCTTAGTTCAGTGTGCACTATCAGAACCAATAGGACTTCACGTAGGCCTACTTTAATTAGATTACACTTCAGATTTGCTCATCCTGGGGCGATTTTGACCTGCTGTATCCATTTCAACATCTATATGGGATTCAAAACATCGGAAACCGTGACGTGGTGTGTGGAATAGACTTCTGTAATATCACATACATTGACTTGTAGTATACTTCATACCTTGTACAAACTGAGTAACTGTAAGGAATCTTGCTATAGAACATCCTTATGTTAAACTGTTCATGTAATTACATTCAGATAATAAACATACCAATCTGCTGTGATGTAAATCTTAACCCGTCGTCCCTCTTCTTTATTGAGACATCTCTTCGAATTATTGAATCGGGAGCTTGAGTGTCAGAACCAGGTATGTCTGAGAAAATGGAAAATATACTTTACCTCTTTCCTTATTTTAGAAGGGATCCCAGCATTGGCCCTTCTTACTTGAGTGGACCACATTGATATCTCTAGCCCAGTTCCCAAACCCCCAATTATAGGCCTATAGCTAAATGTATTGACTGGTTCTCTGTCCTTTCACTTGACTAGCACCGTTTTAGCCACAGGGATGCAGAGCCACCAGTCCTATGGTCACCATGGTCACCATTTTGGTTCCCGAAGCCACAGTGGCTTCGGCAACCAAAATGTATGGTCACAAGCGGAGACTTTGTGATTCAAGTAAAAGCATTAGGTGTAACACTTTTTTATATCACCAATTCTTCAGGTCTTATGTCATTTTGTGAATTCCATTTATTTCCTATCACTATCTTTGATTGCAGAATGCGTTGGTGTAGTGGTTCAGAGCGTCGGACTCCATGCCGAGAGGTCACAGGTTGAATTCCTGGCAGCCCAGTGTTTTGTGTTCTGAAATGGTCTGAAAGGACCAAGTGGTGCACTGAATGAGCCGCTCCTTGAGTTCCCAGAAAGGTATCTGGAGACTGTGGTGATAATGTAAAGAGATTTAAGGCTGTATTAAAGGACTATGTGAAAGCTTTATGTTATTATTATTATTATCATTATTTGATATGGCATGGATTCTCTTGCATTAGAAGTGAACCTTTTCATAGTGGAAACAGTCTGTGAAAAGGAAGTAGGTCACACCCACTACGGACATAACAAGAATGGGGATCAGGTAGGCCTGTATTCAGATCATGATGGGAAATCTAGGTGCATATGCATTCTATATGGTCATGCTTGATTTAGGATGTATAGGCCTACGTGTGATGTGTTGATCTTTGCTGAAGAGAGACAGACAGGGAGTGTGCTATGTGAGCCATGGCTTACCCGCAACTCAACTTGGAAATGAGGCAGCCTGTGCCGCAGGCCGGTCAGACATGGCCTGCACCAATTGGTAGGTGAAACATCTCTAGTCTATTGAACCCTAGAAAACTGGCAATATTTTCAATATGGATGACATTATGGATCGTAACATGCTTATAGGCCTAAGCAGAGAGATTTCTCCACAATATGGCACTTTATGTATGATGTTAAGGTAGGCCTAGCCTGTCATAATTTTTGCCACTCCCTCTTGAGCCTTCTTGTCTGCCAAGATGTTACTGTACCTTGGTTGCCTAAATCAGTGACAGCCCCACTTTGTCAACAGGCAGAGTGAGCACGTTGCTAGGCCTACAAGGATTCTATCAAGGAGTTGAAGCAGCAAACGTTGAAAACAGACATTTACCAAGATCACTGAATCTTTATGTTAGGTATGCTAGGTCGTTTTCCTACCATTTTCTGTAAAATTTTCTTCCCTTTTGTCAGGTTTTGATGCTCTACATTCTGAACCGTATCGGCCTCCACAAAATGACCTTTACCCATCTCTGGATTCAACAATCCCAAATGAAAATGTTCCTGCAGAAGGTAGGTAGACCAACACTTCTTTTGATCATGGTGTGGCTCTTACTGGAAACGACTTGTATTTGACTATGAGGGTTTGAGAAGGGCGAGCAGCTCATTCATTTGCTTTTAGCATTGGGGTCATGACAGTATCAGACAGACTCCTTGTTAAGTGGCTGTAGGCCTACGAACTGAGGTACCGGTACTGAGTGTAGATCAGAGTGTAGATCAGTGCCCCAGTGCAGATCTCAGAGGGTCCAGGGGTCTGGGCATCCTCGCACCCAGGGTCTTCACAACCGCTCCCTCCATGCACTTGTTTTCATTAAGGGAGGGGTACAGCTGTAAATGACTTGAAATTCTCAGGTTGATGGTCCGGGTATCGAAAAAATGATTTTTTGTCAGATTGGCAAGAAATTGCAGCTCAGGCATTTAGGCCTAGATCTTAAAAACTTTCTTCGGGTGACCCTCATCAGACCCTCAGTAGGGATGACTTCATTGACAACCTGTGAAGGTCATGGATGGAAATCAACTAGCAGACTACATTCCTTGTTTATTTAGAATACAATGGTCGTATAAATCCTGTTTTTGACCAAAGAGCACCCGACACCAGTGAGTATCTATCGGTAGAACATTCTCTGCTGTCTTAATAATAGCAGGTCTAAAAAAGCTGCTTCATTTTGTAACCAAGAAAATGTTTCTAATCTTAAACACTGCCTGGGTAACATCAAAAATATATCTAGTATCTATTTTAGGTAACATGTATGATTACCTTTGTATATCTTAATATAACAGCAGATAACATTCCTCATCACTGATGCCAAGAATCCCTCAAGTTTTCAGGAATTTTTTTGGAGCCAGTTGGATTTCCAAAGTTTTGAACAGGACACAGAGTATGTTCAGCTGGTTTCATGGTAGGCCTACTGTTGCCTAAATTTATTGTCAACTTTTTCATTTGATTCTCTGGAAATAATTAATTCAGGGGAACTCATTGAATACAAAGACCCTCCTGCTTTTATTACACATATTGGTACCAGTTCTTAGAGAATGTGCTAAAATCTTTGACTGCACACTGGAGCTATCTGCTGAGCAAAAAGTCATTCAAGACCGTTTGCTCAGCAGATAGCTCGCGTGTGCACATATTTTTTGGTGAGTTTTCTGCCTCGGTGATGCACTTCTATGCTACACCAGCCTAAAGGCACAAAATTTTGTGTTCAGTACCGTACCGGTACCAGGGATTGTCTGGCCTTAAACACTTTTTGCCATACAGTTGACGTAATAAATGGTACCTACATGAAAGTGACTTTTTTGCCACGGCCTGTAATCCCGGAATGAAATAATAAAGCCTTTCAGTTTCACTCTGACTCTCTATCGTGTTGTGTATTTCAGATGCTGATGTCAAGGTTGATGTCAGTGATGATACTAATCCAACCAAACCCCTTCAGGACCATTCTAACGTCAGTGTAAGTACAGTGACGGTGTTAATTTCACTTAAAGGAGGTATGGGTACCCGGGTAAGGTTAAAAGAGGACCACGTTGTGCAACTTTTTTCCCTGATTGAATTTTTTAACAATCTTTATAATACTAGGACCAAAAGTCGAGATTTGACCCCAGGACGATGATGTTCTTCAACGATGGTGTCAGACGCATCGACTACATCCTGGCTTATGAAGAAGATGACTTTGGAGTCAACTTCGATGAGAAGAGACTGAAGAAGCTGAGTAAAAAAAAAGAAGAGAAGAGGGAGTGTCGCGGGACATTCATAAATAATCTAGTGGATGATGGGATAGAAGTGGAAAGGGAGGACAAGAAGGTACGTTTGGGGTTAACAACATTACTATTCTCCTTTTTTTTGTTGCTTCTTTTGTGCAGACACACAGGTCTGTGATTAGACACTATGGCAGTAGCTTCAGGGTCTGTAATTAGGCAACTGACAGAAGCTTTAGAGTGTGTAATTAGACAGACTGACAGAAGCTTTAGACAGACTGACAGAAGCTTTAGAGTGTGTAATTAGACAGACTGACAAAAGCTTTAGAGTCTGTAATTAGGCAATGTGACAGAAGCTTTGGAGTTTGTAATTAGACAGAGTGACAGAAGCTTCAGATTCTGTAATTAGACTGGGTGACAGAAGCTTAGAGTCTGTAATTAGACGGAGTGACATAAGCTTTAGAATCTATAATTAGACAGAGTGACATTAACTTCAGAGTCTGTAATTAGACAGAGTGAGAGAAACTTGAGTCCACACTCAGTAGAAACTTTGTTAACATTATTTAGGCCTAATGTATGTCTTTGACTTTGCAGGATTCCCAGGATGGTAAGACATATTTTCTCAAAGTGCATGCCCCTTGGGAGATCCTGACTCGGTATGCTGAACTGATGAACATGAAGATGCCTATGAAGGTAAGACGTGAGCGTGCAATGTGGTGGAGCTGTAGACTGTCTTTAGGCCCCAGCTGAATCAGGGCTTGAGCTATTTGTTGTTACTTTCGAGTATCATCAACCAAGGGATGTTCCTTCGTAGTGTTGTAAATGGGAGAATTCTCCTGAAGACTGATGTAGGGACTGTGCGAAGAACCACTGATTCCTTAGGATGGACCTCATTTCAGACATTTTTCAGCAGGAACTGATAGAATAATGCTTAAAATCCAACTCGGAGTCTGTGAGCAGACGGTTACCTTTCACCGACAACAGCTGCCTCAGGATTCTGTTAAGTCATTTGTTGATGATGTTCCTTTTAGATTGAGGGTGATGATGATGAAGACGACGTCAATGATGCCTCAAATCGTTGCTGTCAGAAGACAAGCAGCTGTTTTGAATTTGACAAGAGTCTCGCACCACCAGAAAATGATGACTACACATGTGCATTCAGGCGTGACCAAGCTGACATGTGAGTCATGAATTTTTTCTCCAACTTTTAACGACTTTTACATGTGGCATCATTAAGAGTTTATAGTGTCTCCGCAGGGGCCTAAATGATACTACTGCAAATGTCCATTTAAATCTTTTTCCAGGTTTCGTATTGAAAACCCAGATACTTTCTTCTCCAATGCCGAGAGAAGCAGAATCGCCCATGAAGTATTGAACCGTACTCGATTTGGAGAAGACAAACTACAAGTTGGTACGTTGAAGCAAGAATATATGGGTAATATATTCTTGGTTGAAGTAAATATTGTGTTGTACGTACCAGTAACCCAACTGCTGACCAGGCTCGGCACTAATAAATGAAAAACAAGGCCATTCGATAGGATTTTTTTCTTTTATACAGGTGTGAGGAAGTTATTGAGCAGTGGCGTGTTCTCTGCAGCCTATCCTCTCCACGAGGGCCGTTACCGTAGTGAACATTCCTTCGCCACCCACGGAGCTGATAATATGCGCCATGTGAGTAACCACACTGCGCAACCTACCATACCTTAACATGTACCCCGCTATTCACTCAGTACATATAGATTTTTATTGACCAAATTGGCCAATGATTAGGACTAGAATCAACAAGTTAGCAAGGACCTCAGCTTACTGATAGCAGAAACCAGGTTTGAATCTCACCCGCATTGGAAGTTACCACTTTGTCCTTGGGCAAGGCGTTTACACTCTGAATGTACGGCCGAGGTTATCATAAATTGGTGTGTTGAATTTATTTTGATTATTTTGCAGTTACTCTATGAAACATGGGCCAGGCCTGCATGCTGGTACAAATTCCAGCCTCTTAATCTCATCAGGTTAGTACCCTTGACAGGTTTTTATCGTCCTTTTCATCTGGCTATGTTCAGTTTGATTTGGGCTTGTGAAATTGTGGGAATCCCATTCATAAGGTGTGTGTGCTCCACCGGTTTATAGCACAGTTGAAAAGGATTAGTGCTCCTGTAATTTTGTACCTTTCGGGAGTGCTGATGGTGCCAAATGCATAAATCAGTCAGTCAGTCAGCCAGTCAGTCACTGAGTCTGTCAAACAGTCAGTTAGCCATTCAGTATGTTGGTTAGCTGCTGGGAAACAGGTATTCTTGTTGAAATCTTTCATGATGCACACTCTCCACGTGCATTCTTACTCAAGGTTTTCTTATCTCTCCTAGGAGATACTACGGCGAGAAGATTGGTATCTACTTTGCCTGGCTTGGGTTCTACACCACCATGCTGATCCCTGCGTCTATTGTAGGCCTCATTGTCTTCATCTATGGATGTGCTACAGTCTTGAAATACGTGCCAGGGTATGGTATAGTGCACTGTTAAAGGGGCCCTATAGGCAGCTAGGTATTTGGCTCATATCAGTGCGGTCACTTCATCACAGGTGGCGCTACCAACTGACAACCTCCAGACTTTGGCTCGAATGTTGACGTTTAGGATATTTTACTTGCAATACACATATCAGAGTTAGATTCTCATGCCAACCAACCAATGGTTGAAATGAGCACATCAAAATGGCGGATGAGGAGGCCGCGTGTATGGTCCCTTTAATGTTCAGATACGAAAATGTTCCACTATTTGTAGGGGCGGATCCACGATTTTGGAAAAGAGGGGGCGCACTGTGCTAGAAACATTGAAATCTGCAGTAAATTTCAATGATTTGCTCCAAATTTCAGAATTTCACGGTTGATTTTACAG
Organism: Notospermus geniculatus; assembly: GCA_002633025.1. Lineage (NCBI taxonomy): Eukaryota > Metazoa > Nemertea > Pilidiophora > Heteronemertea > Lineidae > Notospermus > Notospermus geniculatus. Next base: position 38,043 of record NMRB01001634.1, on the reverse strand, counting down.
ATTTGTTGGCCGAAAGGGGTGTACACGCCGGGTACGTCCCCTGGATCCACACCTGATTTAGTTCTGTGTTAATCACCATGAGGCAGACTGCTGAAGGTTTACATTACAAGTGACGTCATGTTAAATGGGAAAATGTGTTACACTGTTTGTTGCAGCAGTGAGTCGGCCCAGTTTACTGGGTTGCGGCACTCTACGTCATAATGTCAAAATATGTTTGGCACTGGTGCTGAAATGGTAAAACTATAACCTTTTCTTCTGCAGCAATGAAATTTGTGATGACCCAACCATCAGCAACATCACCATGTGTCCGATTTGTGACCTGAGGTGTTCCTATTGGAGGCTGAAGGAGAGCTGTTTCTACTCGCGCATAACGTACCTCTTCGATAATGGTGCCACGGTCTTCTTTGCCATCTTCATGTCTCTGTGGGGTAGGTTGTTTGGTCAAATTCAGTTGATTAGGAGACCAAAAACTCCACTCCCGAACACATCGTATGATCATGTCAATGCCTGTCAAGGTATCGTACTTCCTAGTTTGATTTCTGTTGGCCAGGTTCAGATTGAGACCTGCCTCTTGTCCTTGAATCTGTTGGCAGCTGTCTAGCATTCATTCAACATGTTCTTTTCTAGCTACCCTTTTCTTGGAGTTCTGGAAACGGAAGGAGAAAGAAATCCAGTACAACTGGGATGTGGAAAGCTTTGAAGACACTGAGGTGTGTGGTAGGATCAGGAGCACATCTCGTACTACAGGGTGGGCCAGAGAAAGTGTCCCTCGAACAATAGCATTTCTGTTGTTTCCCTATTGTTCGAGGGACACTTTGTCTGGCCCACCCTGTAGTATGTCTTTAGCCACAATGGGCAAACATCACTGCCACTTTGGTCTCCACCCTCTCATCCGAGACCCATTGTACAAGGAATTTTTTTCAACTTTCTTTGTGCCCTTGTCAACAAGTGACAGGCATAGGGTATGGACAAGAGAAAACTCACAATGTTTGTGCAGACACATCCACAGTGTTCTTCCTGCCAAAACTGTTCTCTTTCACTTTTGGCTCGTATGTAAATGCATAGCATATCGGTAATTATCAATTTTCATCTGTTTTAGGAAACGATCCGTCCCGAGTACGAGGCTGGTGTCAGACATAAGAGAGTGAACCCAGTAACACAAGAGCTGGAACCATACTCTCCATTGTACACTCGTGGGACTCGCATTGGCGTATCATTTGTCGTGATACTCTTCATGGTGAGTATGATCACTTTGAAAACAATATTCCGGTACCAACCTTGTCTTATCAGCTACAATTGCAAACTCAGTCAGGACAGAACTCAGAATCTCAAGTGTGTTAGGTTTTTCCACTTTATCCTAAACTTGCTGAGGTGTAGGCCTACGCTGAATACCGGTACTTCAATTGCAAATGAGTAGGCCTACAAACCTCAATTGCAAATGAGTACAGGCCTTGAATATGTGAAATTTTTGTTGTTTTCAGATTTGTTTGGTCCTGTGTGCCGTTTTTGCCGTCATCACATATCGTGTCTTCATAGTGGCCCTGTTATACGTCAACAGCGATGAGGTGTTCAAACCGTATGCAAGGATTTTGACGACTATAACTGGTGCTTGCCTCTCCCTCATCACAATAATGGTTCTCAACAAGGTAAGATTTTTCAGGCACTAAGGCAGGGTTAGGGGGAGTCACACGTGCCCCCTATGCCACAAAAGTGTGTTATTTACTGTGATTTTGAATGCTTTCAGCGTGCCACCTGAATATCCAAAACCTTGGATCGCCCCCGAATCAATTACATCTGGCTTCTCAGTCTAAGCCTGATTTGAATGTGGCCATTCTCCTTTTACACAGACTTATGGATTTACAATAAAATCATCTCTTAATTTGTGGCCTTTATCTTGCAGCTGTACCAGGCCATAGCTATTGGACTCACAAACTTTGGTAGGTACCGGTACTGATTCATGTATCAATCAATGTAATACTCAGTACATGTACTTTGCAGTTTTTGGCCAATGTCTTTGCACTTGCAGACTCAATGCCGGCCACTTCAGCCATCACTGCTGTGTGTGAAGTGACGTAGAGAGCAAGTGCTGAGAACCACTGATTACATCAGGATGAATGAGACCATGAAAAGATTCTACAAACATCGCCATAAAATTTCATACGTTAGTTTTCATTCTTTGCAGAACAACCAAGAACTGAGACAGAATTCGAGGATCGCCTGACGTTCAAAATGTTTTTGTTCCAATTCGTCAACTACTTCTCCACCATCTTTTATGTTGCTTTCTTCAAGGGCAGGTGAGTTCAGCAGTCAGTGTTGTTCAAGAACTTGTGGTGTGGAATCAGTGATTATCAAAAGTTATTTTTGAGAAAGTGTTCATGAATTTTAACTCTGCATCTTGAATCCTCTCCTAAAATACTAGTGCTGAGCAAAAAATGCAGCATTAAGCGTCGATCATTGGCACACACGGATTTTGTCCAATTTAAAAAATTGACTAAATAGACTTTTGCGTTGTCGTATCCGGAAAACTAGGGGCAGACGGACACTGGAAACATCTGTGCGCCAATGAACCCTGCTTTGTTGGCTCGATAGACAATATTCGATGAATAAATGAACAACAGGAGGAAACCAGAATGTCCATGTTGACATTTGTTCCATTTGACAGATTCACTGGAACACCTGGTCACTATGACTACCGTCTGACAGGATACCGTGGGGAGGAGGTGAATACATAGCCTCATAGATCATTAACATCTTGCTTATTTTAGGGCATGAAATAATAACAGGTTTCTAAGGTGAAAGACATTGCTTCCTACCGGACTCGAACCCACGGACCCTTGCATAAGGCATCAATCACCAGCACTCAGGGGCAGCACGCCTTAACCACTAGGTCAAATCCCCATCTTCAAAAAAGATGGTTCAGTGAGCCAAGGGGCATCCCTAAGCACCCTGCTTATTTTAGTACAGCATTAGAATGTACATGCAGGTCTTTTTCAGAGTATGGTGGACTGTCAGGTGGCACCACTCCTCGTGAGAGTTTTCTTGCACAAGTTGATTCACTTCGGGCAACTCAGCTATTGAAAACTATGGGCAGTCGATCATTTGTGTCACTGGTCCTGGCACCCAAGTCGTGGCAAAAGTCCTACAGAAATCCGCAATAATGAATTTACCATTCAGACCCAACAGGCCTGAAAAACTCGCACGTGGAGGACCGCCTTTACAAAGCATGAATTAGCACTAGATTTGTGCAACTCGCAGCCAATAGTAGCAGTGGAAATGATGCCATGTGGCCGGTAAATTACGCCTATTATAAAGCAAGATGGCTGCCAGCAATGTATACTCCTACTACTAACACGTCATGTAGAATCACGTCCTAACTATGCCATCCTAACTATGCCCGTTGATGACTATTTTAGACCAGTTGTGTTTGTATTTGTTGAATACTAATTGTGAAGATCCTGTAACATTATATACCGTAGATTTGAATGTCTTTTGAAGGAAGAGCCATCTTGAATTTCTTGTAGATGCAGTCCAGTGCCTTTCCTTTTCAGGAGGTACTACGGGCCAGGCTGTGCCATAGGCCTATGATTGAGAAAAAAAACGCTAGGCCTATATCTGCTGGAAAGTCCTCTGCAAGTTTACACAGAGAGAAATAGCTTTAGATATTGGTTCCTGAGACTAGTGTCCCAAGCATGTGCCCACTCTGATGGGATCCCCAAACCCCTGACATTGTGCCC
>NMRB01001634.1:23513-34290 GCA_002633025.1 Notospermus geniculatus | reverse complement strand
CCCCCCCCCCCCCCCACGTACGGTGGGCCTGCTGCTCTCAGTTGTTCAATTCTGTAATATTTCTCTCTCGTCTGCTTTGCAGTGTGATATGTCTGGTTGCATGATTGGTCTCTGTATCCAGCTCATCATTATCATGGTTGGAAAGCAAGCCTTGAACAATGCCAAGGAATTGATCATACCGTAAGTACACGTTAATAGAGGAGTCCTGTGCACGTTTCTGATGCCAAACCAGTCAGAACTTAGGTAAACACGGTATCATTTTTCGGCACTGCCCTGTGCAGGTCTTGAACCCATGGGCAGTTGGGATTGCAAGTCAAGTGCACTGACCACTTTGGAAAAAAGGAATCCTCTATTGTCGGACAGTGATGTTTCTACAAGTGCAGCTCTGACTGTCGTGGGACTTGATGAATACTGTACTGTAAAGAAATCCTGACCCACGCTTGGAAAACTTTTTTCTTGAGCTGCTCTCATAAATCTTTTATAGAGTCGTGTGCAAGAAAATCCGAGCCAAGAAATCCAAGAAGAAAGAAGTGGAGGATGAAAACGCTTACACGAGCTGGGAAAGAGACTATGACCTTTCATCGATGCCAGATTTAGGGTTGTTCGATGAATACCTTGAAATGGGTAGGCAAAGATTTTCATATACAGGGAGCCTAAGACGGTATTGGTGAGGACTCCCTGTGTATGACCGCATCGATCACCCATCCATGTAGTGATCGTGCTCTCCGTTGCTTAACTTCTAGCGCCAAGGCCAACGTGCTAACTACTAGGCCATAAAGGAAATCCTCCATGGCCGACGGGTTAAACCGTGCCATATTGTAGCTGCAAGGGGCTCAATGGAGCCTGCTCTCTGTGCTAATGTACATTTCACCATGTTAATTGGTAGGAGTTGTAATGCCAAGGACCGGGTACATCATGTTGAATTTTTTTTTAAATCATGTTGGAAGTAATTAATAATCTGTGTACAATACAATAGGACCAGCTATCTACCATCAACTACACTACAAAAAGCTTTATAGGGAAATGCTTTGAAAAGTTGCCATCAGTTATTGTGGTTATTCTCCAAAGTGACTTGCTGTACAGTCAGACTTGAACCACCCTCTTCTTCAGTAATCCAGTTTGGTTTCACCACCGTCTTCGTGGCCGCCTTCCCGCTTGCTCCACTCCTCGCCCTCATCAACAACATCATTGAGATTCGTCTCGATGCGTACAAGTTTGTGACGCTTTGGAGGAGACCACTTGCCGCTCGTGGACAAGACATCGGTAAGACAGGGCGACCTTGTGGGTTTTGTACAAAAGATTCCATTAGACTTTATATCTACAGTATACCTGTATACGAGGCCTACCCATGACTTGAGAGTAGGCCTACCATTGAGCATAGAGGCAGACTTTCAGCCTATCATTTCTGTCTTTGTATTCGTTTTTCAGGAGTGTGGTTCTCAATCCTGACAGGGATATCTTATTTGGCTGTTCTCAGCAATGTAAGTGGGCTCTACCTCTATATTCTTTGGATGTGCTGTTTAAGAGGTTGGGCACTTACGGCGACAAAGGGGGTCCCTGGTTTGTTTGTGGATTGGCCTTCATGCCACGAAGAATTAACTGTCAAGAATACTCATTTACGGACTGACACTGATACCGTTGCAAAATATCAAAGCTGATACTGGTATGGACACTTGTACTTGCAGCCCAACTGATGCTGATATCTTTGGAAAGTATCAAAGCTGATACTGATTGACTGACATTCATACATTTACTGATACTGGTATCTTATCCTTCTAGGCTTTCATCATCGCCTACACGTCAGACTTTGTTCCACGTATGATTTATCGCTTCAAGGGTGGCCGGAACTTTACCTTACATGGCTATGTTGAATATTCATTGTCGGAGTTTGATGTCCAGGATTTTCAGTCGAAGAGCCGACCTGAAGTTGCCATGTATGAAAAGGACTTTGGAAATGTCTCCAGCTGCAGGTAACTTATGGTCCATGATTCCTCTGGTCAGTAGGCCTGTATGGAAACTGCACAGTCTCGTCTTTTATACGAGTTCATTGTTTATCTGTTTCAGGTATCAAGGCTTCTATACCCCTCCTGACGATACCAAGCCATATTCATACACCCTGACCTACTGGCATGTCTTTGCTGCCAGGCTGGCTTTTGTTATTGTCTTTGAGGTAAAGGCTTTATTTATAATCCACATTTTACTTTTTTTTTGTAAAAGCTAATACCGATACATGTAGGTACATGTAAATGACTATATTCTGCAACGAGTTTTGCATCTCAGTTCTCTGCACAGGTCATTCATAACAAGAGTGTACATTGTTGGTGTACTTTTGACATGCTACACCAACCAGCCCAGTTTAATATCCACTGCCATAGATGCTTTGCAAATGACGTCACAGGACGCCATGCTGGGGGGCACATGCTGCAGAGGCGCAGCGAAATGAGCCGTGCATGCCCCAATGACGTTACGTCAAACAATGGCGTGGCACACTCCATGCAAGTCATGTCATGGTCGACTCAGACCTCTGCGCCCTCCAGCATGGCCGCCAGGATGACGTCATTGCAGGGCCTCTATACCCATGTATGCAGAAGTGCACGAAGACAGTCAAGTGTGGATTTTGTCAAGGCTATCACGTTTTACCCTCCTTTTCAGCATTTTGTATTTGCACTGAAAGCCCTCATTGATTGGCTGATCCCAGACACACCGTCGGAAGTCAGATATGAAATCCTGCGGGAGCGCCACCTGACGAGACAAGCCCTCACCAATCTCGAAGCTAAAAGGGCAAAAACAGTGCGCCGGCGGAAAGCAGGAGGGAATTCTAGCACAGGAACAAGTGCATCCTCCCTCGTAACTACATCCTTATGAGGATTGAACTGACTGAAGACTCGTCCATGTGATTGTTTGGGAATACATCAATGAAAGGCTGTGGTAAATACTGCATGACTGCATGATAAACAGCAAAACCTGCCTGATCGACTTCCCTTCAGAACTGCATGAATCTAAAGCCCTAGGAGTCATCATCATTCATGGACAGTGTGAGAGACAATGTGTCCTCCAGAATTCCGTGGGTGACCACGGTTCCCTCTAAATACTACGCCATCCATATGATTGATCAGACTGAAGACATTGTCCACGTGATTGTTTGGCAACACTTCCACTACAGGCTGTAGTACGTAGTGCAGAACTGCATAATAGTATGGCAAAATCACCCTGACCAGAGCCTAACGACAGGAAAAACCTGCATCAATCTAAACGTAATGGTCATTACAGAGTGTTAGACACCAAAGGATCCTCAAGTGACATGGGTGACCACGATTCCTCTTGATCCCTCATACTCGTTTCCACTTCCCAGCATGCTGCTGGATGAGCAAATCCTACGTTATTCTTTAGTAGGCCGGGAAAAGACTAGTGACCTTCTAAGAACTGTCATTACTCTGCTCAGCCGAGTTCATCAGTGCGAGACGATTGGTTTTGGCCCCCATTGGGATAAATACAGTAGGCTATTAGTGCATTATGTTATTCAGATGATCTGTGATTTACAAAGGTACCGGTAGGTTGTATTCAGTGGCATGTAAAACAGCACCAAGTAGAAACTAATGACTTCAATCTACACCCATTAAAATTCTTCATTATGACATAATTGATGGACTTTGTATGGTAAATTTTAGTTGGTTATTCAGACCTCAGTTTTGGCACCATTGATTGAAGCACACGTTATGAATTATTGGATGTAAGGAATCCAACAATTGTGGCCTGCCCATTGAGGGGCACAGGAGGACGAAAAAGTGCCCAGAATTGGCCCCACGAGGGCAACCTGGGCCGACCGCACAGGAAGTCTGATAGTGCTACCGGCAGTTAGTTGTAACACATTTTCCCATTAACTAAACCGCCGATAGGAACCGAAAGCACTATCTCGTCTCTCATTGGGATAAAAAAAGGACATGCACTAGAGTATTCAAAGATAATGTTTTTATTTCAATAAATCTTAACATATCATGAAATGTTGTTAGGCCTATACACCTTTTCCACGAATGGAGCACATTAAAGTTTGAGCAACAGGTGTAAGATGATTTCTAAAGCACAAGAATACCTTCACAGAAATCCATAAGACAGAAATGGCATTTGTGCAGTGTGCTGCCTCAAATGGTTTATGGTAGTATTCCCACAATTTTTCAACTAAGAATAGTGGGAGGACGAATCCTTAAAGTAACAGCTGTACTGCACACTACAGTGTTCTTGGTAGTACAGACAGGCTATTACTGTAATCGGCCATCTTCCCACTGATCACAAGTGGTAATACTGTCTTGGCCACTGAGGACAGAGTGTATCAAATGAGGTGTACGATGGTGTTTGGATCAAAACTAGTGCTTGATAAATGGGACGGTCTAGGTCCAAACCTACATCAGGACGGTGGGGTGGAGTATCTAAGGATTGTATCTGTCTGGACGAAAAGCCTGATTGATTTCAATTTAGTGGCTTCATGCCAACAACACCATTAGGACGGTTGCCAAAAATTCCTTTCAAACTCTCTATCCCACAACTTAAGTAACAACCATTTTCAGGATTGCGACAAAAATCATAAGCAAACTAGAGTCGACCATTGCATGCATAAGTCACACTTCACAACATCTTACTGAAACGTATATGAAAAGTAGAGGAACTGAAGTAATGATATGACAGCAAAATAAGTGTCAAATCTTTGATTATAACTACCGGTACTGCTGTATTGTGCCTGGTTTGTGATGTTAATGGTTTTCTATCACTTTCTTCATCTTTTACCTCAAACTCAACTGTGATTCATAGCAACAGCACCCCCATGTTCACTACATGTCAAGAATATGGCATTTTTATTAGCTCTAAATTTAATGTACTGCGGGAGAAAACCAGAGAAAGACTGACCGGAACCTCAGAGGTGACATGCGCCGATGTTTCCATTGCGCCCTCTGTGAGTGGCACAGTAACTAAACCTTTATACCCTTCTTTAGTTCCGCCTGATATGTCGAACAGTATCATAAAAGATTACGAATATACACTGTATTCACACAACAAAGACAAAACATCATGTGTCATTATCATACACAGTCATTGTCTTATGGTACAAAATATGAACAGCATATTCCAAGGTTTTACGAGTTTTTCCATACATCATAGGTTGATATGTCCCAGCAACAGAAGTTACAAGTTGACAAAACTTGAGTGACCGACCTGTTTAGAAATGAAAGTATGGTATTTTGGGACACCCTGTAGAATGAGACATGGCACCTTGGTCCTTTTTATTGTCTCACTCAGCTGGGAACTGTCAATCAAACATTAAATCAATCAAACATTACAATATCTCAATCATTTTCATCATCACATCATTACAGCACACGAAATAGCAATCAATAGACTCTAACAGCATAGACTATAAACATGATACATTGTTGTATTCTGTTAAATAACATTACAATTTCATATTCAAAATGCAGGTATGCAACCAGCTCAACCATTTTCACCAAGTTTCCACAAATTAATAACACAAAGGTTCCACCAAAAATAGATATGCAAGTGATCTATTTTTGGTGCCACCCTAGTGATCTATTTTTGGTGCCACCCTAGTGATATATTTTTGGCACCACCCTAGTGTAATCTAAGATAATGGTCCGATTGGATGGTGAAGGTCTGGAAGGGTGGACATGAAATGTCGAAAATACCAGACTCTAGATAGTGACCCAGTGGGGCTTCTTTCAAAGCATAGTCTCGATTGCTGTGGGCACATTGGGAACGTTAAATCTGTGATAAAGATAGTCAAGAAGCTATTTTAGTGGGCAATCTACTGCATGCAGTCAAGTGCAAGGGGGGATTTGCAAGGGAGGTTCAGTGAGCTGCCATTTTGGCACAGCAATGACCACCAAAGTCATCTTGCTCAGCGAGAAGTTAGTCAGACACTGACACTTGGATCATTCTCCGCCAACCCAACCTAGACTTTTACAGGGTCGCAACAGGTGTCCTACGCAGGGATCTGCCCAAAGAAATCTCAAAACTGGCACCTGGCCCATGCTCAACCCGTGTTGCAATACCAGGACGGTGTGAGACCAAGGGAACCACAAAAATGCCCATGATACCCCGAGACAATGAATCGGCATTGAATAATATAGATGGATTGCAAACCAACTATCATATAAAATACATTCGCTACGAGCCAATTAAATATATTGATTTTTGTTGGGTACCCGACCTTCTGCTTACGGTACACGACAATCATGTCACAATTTCCAGACAACAATTCACACAAGTACGAATTTCAGTACACATACACAAGATCTAAAGAAAATACTAAAATGATATATCATGATGTACTATGACTATGGCTAAAAGCACTGCTCCATGTTGTACATATGAGTTTTCTTGTTCAAGTTTGCTCTCAATGGGCAATTCACCATGGTTACATGTAGTTTCCTTTACTGTGCTGAGATCAGTTGCACAAACGACTGCTGATACTTTTCTATTGTTGAGTTTCCCATAGAGAGCCACCAACTCGTGTAAGAACACTCACATGGAGCAGTGCCTCGAGACTGTGTTCCAGTGGTAACAGGTGTCATCTCCACCAGTGATCAGAGGGAATATAGCCAATTGATATAACAGCTCTATTCTATACTACAAAGTACACAATAACATGTTTGAGGCTGCTATTCCAGTTAAATCTACTCCCCCTGATTGGAATGGAGATGCTACCTTTGCCATTGGAGGCCAGAGAATAAATAATCACCCTTTCATCGATGAAGTTAAGTTTTGTGCAGCCGCTGTCAGATGAAATGGCGAGATCTTCACAGGGAGGGTACACGGAATTCTCTGTTTGTTTACTTCGCACTGGATAACCTTCAAACTTATTTTTCCCGATTTAGGATTGTTGTGGGAGTGAACATACGGTAGGTAATAGTGTTTTAGCTGCAGGGTTTCAGCTGCAGGCCTTTATATTCCCTAATTTGGGCTATTTCTGTTGACGGTGGTATTGGGCCAAAGGTCCCCATCAGAGTGCTGAAGGCGCGATCTGGGGGGAGGGCGAGGGGGGTTTCCCCCCTCATTAGAAAATTTTTCGAAAATAGAGGATAAAAGACACCATTTCCAGGCATCTGAGATTCCCATTTAAATGTAAAACAAGACTCAAATTTGGGCGCCCTTAATTTGGGCTCCGACGTTAAACGTTGTTAATTTGGGGGAATATAAAGGCCTGAGCTGGTTGCAATACTCTGCCTTTTTTTCTCCCGAGTCAGGGGTTGAAAATGCCAAGACAGTTTGGATCAGGGCAGGGAAAGGACAAAAATTCCATGAACCCTCCCTCGAAATAGAAAGCTCTCAGCAGTATGTTTTAACGGAGACTTGATAAACTGTGATGAACTTTGGCATCGAATTCAATTAGCTTTTTCCCCTCCCTGAGAGAGTGCAAGATATGCTTTCCATGGCTTCAGTTGAGGGCACTATTTGGAGTAAAATACTCCTTAAATCACGAATACTCACTGATTTCAGGTTTCAAGTGAAATACTCCTATACTCTTCAGGCGGCTACATATGCTTTGACATTTGTAGCCAACAAGTATGATATCATCAGTGACATCATCCCAAACCCTGCATCTCCTCTGCATCTAAGCCCCAATTTGACTGTGATCTTCAAATGATGCATGTTTACCTACATCTAGATTATTGCATATTTTGAGAGAACACTTCAGCAAAATCTGTGTTTTGACACACTGATACCCGAACACTGTAAGTCAAGTGTACCCCTAGTTTTGTATTTGACCCAATTTAACCCTTTGGTGCCTAATCTGATGGTAACTGCCACTGGGTTGTCAAGGTGTCCCATTCATAGAGAATAAGGACATCGAAAGATGGTGATGAAGTTCTCGCCTGACTCCATCCCATTCACAGCGCATCATCATCAGTGGAAGTCACTGTTTGTGGTCAAGAAAGAGTTCAAATTGGTATAAGCTTTCATGAAAAAGTCCCTAATAGTTCTAACCGTACAGCTTTCCTCAACTCGTAGCTTTTTCTTTTGCCTCTTCTTTGCCTTCTGAATTTCCTGCAGAATCAAGGCCACTGTCCGAGACATTGTCCGCTACCGGTGTTAGCTCCATGTCCTGGAATGTGGAAAAACTGGCTAAGTACATGAAGTAAGGCTATGATTAGTGCAATGACATTACTGAGGGAGTACGCTACGGGAAACACCTATTTTTTATTCGGACACTCACTTCTAATTCTTTTAATATCCAGTCGGTGTCATCGGTGGGATTCTTCTTGTAGGCAACAGCTGCTTTTATAGCCTCACGAAACACCTGAAAGAGACACAGATGTCCTTTACATGACAGCTACAGGCAGAGATAATCCGGCCCAGGCAGCAGCTGACCGGCCTTCAAATAAAATGACCTTGCAACCCAGTTGTGAAGACAGAGATCACTGCAGTGTATTGCTTGATGAAGTCAATTTTCGGCCAGTTTTTTGCCATGGATGCAAAAGTCCAGAGGTATTGACTGAATCTGAAGTAAGTCCTACACCTTACATTTCACTGATGTGACAGTTGGGGCATAGAAACACCCACAAACAACTCACCTTCACGACATTAGTACCATCAGATGCAGACACGAAATAGAATGGCATTTTGTGATTTTGTGGGAAATTGTACGTTTTTTGTGTCATTTTGAGGTTCACTGGAAAGAAATGAACACATTGCCCTGTATACATGTATCTGTCAGAGTAGAATGAACGTGAACAGATTTTCTTCAGCTAGTTTGGTACAGGTAAGTTTACATGTACCAACAAGTAAAGTGTATTGATGTTGACATTCACATTTCTTGGAATTTTAAATCTCAGATAGGTCTCCAAGATCAACCTTTTGAGAATTGCTAGGCGTGCCAAATTTATCAGAACGAAACAAGTGCAAATTTTTAGCAAGGCTAAAGAGGATTAAATAAACTTTGCACTGAAAACAATCCAATTATGTGATGTGAAACAGATTTACGAACATACCGGTATGCAAGCAATCGAATATATTGAGAAAAGAATTACGATCCACTTACCGTCTATTTTATTGGCTACACATATACAGGGAATATCAGGTCTGTATTCTCTCAATTCTTGATACCATTTGCTTAAATTTTTATACGTAGGCTTTCTTTCTATGTCAAATACCTGCAAAATAGTAGCAAAAAAATATCACGAAATGATCCCCACGTACCAACCTCCCCTCAAATTGTGAAAAAGGCTGATGTTAAACAAACCATATATTTTGCAAGGCCTTGGTACTTACTAGTATACATGCGTGAGCTTGGTGATAATAGGCTCGGTGCATTTTTTGAAAACGTTCCTGACCTGCAGTGTCCCAAAAATCTGAAACAGATGATATTTAATTCAGCATATCAAATGAATAAAACCAAAAATTCATAAGGTTCGCTTATGAATTTTTCGACAAAGCAGGTGTTTCGTTCAGGTGCCCCTGCTTCCTCAAAGAGACAGATATACTCACGGTATTTTACATCTGAAACTGTGAAGAAATACACTACCGGAAATACATATACATGTACTACCATTTTAGAAATACATGTAACTAGAGCAATGTCGATGGGAGCCCATCGCATATCTCCCCGCTTTCAACATGAAGTAATGGTGACATGGTTATTTTTCCTGTGTCTTTCATTGGACGGACGGACAGCCGGACGGACAGCCGGACTGACGGCGGAGGGTAAAACAATATCTCCCCGACTTTTTTCAAAAAGCGGGGAGATAATCAAGGAATAGGACAATCCCATAATGCTTACCCACTTTGATACTCTCATCATTTAGTGTTGTGTTGTATGTGAATAAAGTCAGTGCGTACGTTGAAAGCTGTTGTGGGTGACTAGAACGAGGTTAAGGAAAGTAGACAACAAATGGTGAATGGCGTACAGTCACATAAGAACCTGAAAATTGCAACAGGTTTGAACCTGTTGCCATTTAAAATGGCACATTAAAATGTGTAATTTTGTCATGCATTCTGAATTCTTTGCTACCAGTATGTGATCTTAAACTGAACTTCATTGAAAGGATACTATCCATCCATAAGGAACCTTTCAACCAATCTGAAAATAGAAGAAATAGGAAAGTCTACAGTACATAAGCTTACAGCACTTATTAGCAAATTCATAAGCCTTGGTGATAAATTTTCGCTGTCGGCTGGCAGAAACTCTTATTTTAAAATTAAAGTCATCCGGACATGGTCCAGCCATTACATGTATGTGACTCCAGTCACTTTGAGAGTAATTCTTCTACATTTTATTTTAGTTTAAACTGAAGTAAACTCGGTCCCAAGTGATCTATTTTCTCATCATAAACTAATCTGACCTGCCAGAATATACAGCTAACTGGCAAAATATCAAATCTATCATGAACTCGCAAATTGATAATTTTGACAACTGCAACCTAGACCTCTTTTCCAACAGTTTCATTAGCAAAACCAGAATAAGAACAGTAATTTATTTGACATAAGTACATGAAATTATAGGCATTGTAATGTAGGTCAGGGTATTGTTGGCATTGATCTGGACAATGTACAGGCATTGACTGATGTTTATCTACACTTTGTATCTTAAATATTTCAAATACTACCGAACCAATTTTGATGCGGTTTGTTGCATATGAAAGGAAAACTTGTTGGTCACATTTCTGCATCAAAATTTTGGAAATTTCGAAATATCAAAATTATGTAATTGCTTGTCAGAAAAAATCTCGAAAATCAACACCTTTTATTTTGTGATTATATTTTCATTTTT